>JAXQQM020086296.1:0-29121 GCA_034641835.2 Pinus albicaulis | reverse complement strand
AAGGTGCAGGATGATGTTGAACCCTTAGTTAAACTGAGAGGGGGGGGGGGGTGGTGAATCAGTTTACCACATTCATGATCTTTTAAACTTTCTATTAAACCTTATTTACACCTTCATTTCATATCCAACTTAAAATGTGAGTAATCTTAGAATGTGAGCAACAAGTATTAATATAATATAACAACATACTTAATATGAGAGCAGCAGGTATTAAGCATATGATATAAATCAGATCAACACATAAACATCATGCACAGAGACACCAGATATAAGTGGAAACCCATAAAGGGAGAAAACCAAATCTTATTATTGTTGTGATGCAAAGGCAAGCTCCAACTCCCTCTCACCATTGTTTTTCTGCAAGAACCAACCTACAAGAGGCTCCTACCTCAATTCTGCAAGCTAAAACTTGCAAGGAAGCACAAACTCCCTTCAATTTTTTGCAGGCACCAACCTACAGGAGGCTCCAACCTCAGTCAGCTACAACTGACAGCTATCAAGCTGCAACTTGATAGGGAGGCTCCAACTTCCTCAATTTATCAAACTGAATTTTTGCTGATTTACCTCAGATATCAGCTCTGTTCTGTAGCTTCTCTTTCTGCTCTTCTTTTCTTAATCTTCTCTGCCTTACACTTCTATACTCTGCCTTCTCTATATTTCCTCTCTCTCACCTCTTTTATGCATATCCAGTTGATATTATTTATAGAGTTCCTCACATGATTGTTTGTATTTCACAAGGAATTTGGAGTGAACAGTCATGACTCTTTGGCTTCTATCTTCTCATTCCTTTATCCAACTTATTTTTAAAATCATAACAATATGTACAAATTTCCATGCTACAGTGGGATTTTGTCTTTTCCTTAGGATACTTTCCTTTGCATCACAAACAATATAAACAACAAAAAATATTTACATTTTCAGTTACACATTTCAATATCACTCAGCTCTTCTTCTGAACTTTGGCTTTACTGGATTTTGTCTTTTTCTACTGCTATTAAGAAACTGTTTTGCATTCTCTTTGTTTACTATCATCTGTATATTTCACTTGTTCACCGCACTTTTGAATCCCTTTGCTGTACATCTCTTCAACTCTACAAATTTCGTTTACCTCTGTCAGGCCTCATACTTCCTCTTTCTGTGTGCATATAAAATGGATACAACAAATTTGTACTCAATCCAACTGTTGATCTGGGCAATTTCAATACTCCATTTTTTGCGCTGGCAATTTAAATAATTAAAACTTACTTGCACATAAAATTACCTGCACTCAATTTAGTACTTAACCTGATTTTTATTTCTATGCATATAACCATGCATCTCCAACTTTTCGGGCCTTTGCACTTATATGCTTGATTTAGAACAACTGTAATATTAGCTCACATCATAATATACCAATATATTGTAAATTTTTCTACCCAGTGTTTCGAAATGCTGCATAGTATCCTTGACTTTGGCTTAAACCCCAACGCATCAACATTCGATATATATTAACATAAATAAATTCTTATATGCTCATGGTTTCCTCATAATATATATATATATATATATATATATATATATATATATATATATATATATATATATATATATATATATATATCTCCGAACCTTAGGACTAAAGTTATAACCCTTTGCACTTTATATTAAATCCAACGCTCTGTTTTAAACACATAACCATATAATAAATCTTGGCTCCGGACCCCACCTGCAATGAATCTACACTGTCGATCATTTTCGATATGATCCGGGCTCTTTTATTAAACTTCAGGCAAGTCCAGCATGCAATCACCATTCGATGGGCCCTTCCCAAATCAACGGCTCATCACAATATCACTCGGCGTCTTGGTACGAACTATAACGTGCGATGGCGCACTTTAGACGGTGGTTTTCCTATTTCGCTCGGGGACACGCGTTGAGCTTTCTATGGAATCACTCGGAACTCCTCTAATACTGCTCTCTGTATAAGGGTGGTGCGATGAATACTAGAAACCACTATTACTGTTCACTGTTCCTCCTCGTGGTTCCGTTGCTTACTCCGGGTTCCGTGTTATTCCCTTCTTCTACGCTCCACCTCTTCCCTTCCAGGTTCCGTTCATCAACGCTCTATTCTGTTGCACTCAAGTTCCTCCGCCTTTCATGTGCAATTTCTCAACACAATCTCTTGGTTCATACTGCAATTACCAAAGACTCATTTCTATTCAAAGTTCCTTAACACAAGGTATCATACACTTTCAATAGAGAACATGAACGCAATTAATTTAATTCTACACAGGCACATATAACAATCCTTCCCTGTATTATAACCATCAACTATAAGTCGACCTTCCTCATATTCTCATACAGACTAAACACCTTCGAATTATACGCAGAGAGCGTAGGTTCACACACATTCATCTATCAAGTCCTTAGCATGGATTTAACCATACAGGTTCTTCATTCGCTCACTTCAAAACTTCTAGCTGGCCAGATCTTCAATCTGATGGCCTTCTGCTACATTACTCTGTCCCTAACTCTTCCCCAGGTTTATGCAGCTCTATGCAGGTCTGCGCCCATTGATTCACTGCTTGTTTCTGCTTCAATACATTGCTTCCTCTGCTCCTTGACTGATGCTGCTCCTTACTTCTCTTTTTGCTGCCTCTGCTACCTCTTTGCTGCCTCTGTTACCCGTCTTCTACTTTGCCTTATTGCTGGTTCAGGTGTTGCTCCTTTGTGCTCCTTTGCCATCAATGACAACATTTCCAACAGACGAAGCTCAAGAGAGAGAATGAGTGAGTGAGTGACAAGGGGGAGAGACAAAGGGAGGTGGGAGAGAAAGAAAGAGAGAGAGGACTTGAGAGGGAGGGAGAGAGAGATATGGAGGGGGAGGCGGGCAGATAGGGAGTTAATAAGAAAGACATATAGAGAGAGAAAGGTGGAGAGAGAGAGAGAGAGAGAGAGAGAGAGAGGGAGTGGCAAGGGTGATGGAGAGAGAGAGGGAGTGATAAGGGATATGGAGATAGATGGAGAGAGGAGAGAAGGAGGGAAGAGAGATAGAAGGGGAAGAGGGAGAGAGGGAGAGGGAGGGAGATATAGATATATATGGAGAAATAATGTGTATGCTTGCGGGGTGATATAGAGATATGAAGAAGGAGATATAGAGCGAGATCAAGTTATAGATGGAAAGGGGAGAGAGGGAAGAAGAGAGAGATAGAGGGAGGGAGGAAGGCAAGGAGAAAGAGAGAGAGAGTTTGTGTCTGGGGGGTGAGAGAGAGAGTCAAAGGAGAAATGGAGGCATATATTGATATAGATGGAGGGGGGAGAGAAAGGGAAGAAAATTTCTTGCACTAGATGCATTGATTTCAATGTATAGATGTTGATCTCTAACCCTATTTTATTTATTGCATTAGATGCATTTTTTTCTGTGTAGATGTTGATTTCTAATTCTATTTCATCGCTTGCATTAGATGCATTAATTTCATTAAAGATGTTAATTTCTAATGTTGTTGATTGAGCTTGCATTAGAGGCACGAATTTCAATGTAGATGTTGATTCCTAATCCTATTTGATTGATAGCACTATATGCATTGATTTCAGTGTAGATGTTGATTTCTAATCCTATTTGATTGCTTGCAGCAATAGATGAATTGATTTCAGTGTAGATGTTGATTTCTATTCCTATTTGATTGTTTGCATTAGATGCATTGATTTTAGTGTAAATGTTGGTTTATCATCCTATTTTATTGTTTGCATTAGATGCATTGATTTCAGTGAAGATGTTGTTTTTTTATTTGATGTAACTAGCTATATGGTGTACTTTAATTTCAAGGTAATTAGTTTAATAGTGTGCATTGATTTCAGTGTAAGCACAAAAAAGTTATTGATGACATGCATTACAACTAAGCTTTTGTAGATATCCTTAAACAATATAAATCCTTTTCCCTTCTGTTTTTACATACTTTACCTGTCTTTCCAGGTTTATCATAAAATTTCTATCTTATGTTTTTATAAGTCTTGTGAACCTCCAAGTCATACGGATTTGTTTTTGTAAGTCTTGTTTCAAGATTTCCCGATTCAGTATGAATTGAAGATTGTTCATAAGCATTCCATGAGGTGGAATTAAACTTTGTTTCATGTTTTTAGAATTCTTTTGATCTAGCATGCATGTTAATCTATTTTTGTCATTTTTGATTCACCAAGCATTCCCGATTCATGAGGTCATGTTAGGCAGAAGCATTCCTTGTAATGGGATTCTTTAAATTTAAATTGAGATTCTTGTAAGTCTTTTAAAATCATTCTTTCACTATACATTTCAGATTTGGAATTTGTGTCATTTTTTCCTCCTAGCAGTGGATTTCTGTCCTATAGACCCACTGTCTTTCTTCCATTCTTCTAATCATTGAACTACAATTTTTTCTACCACATCATATATACGAGTGCCCTCATATGTGTCATAGCCTTTTATCTTTTCAACTTTCCTTTTAGAGTGCTTGAGATCCAACCACTTTCCAAAAACCCAATCAAATAATAAGAAATTGCCTTAGAGCTTAGGATGTGTCTGGCCAGGCACTTGAAGCAGTCCAAGTGTTGATTCCAGCACTAACACCACCATCCCTCGAAATAATTCATGGAGGGTATTTTTCAGTTTATACATATAAACATTAGATATCTTGAGGGTTTTTTCCATCCTTTCCTTCAACAATACATGTTACTAGTTCATGTGCTTGTAGTTGATGTGCTTGTCGGTTAGGATAATGTCTTTTTAGGTGATTCCCTTCACAATGCCCATATGAAATCAACTTCTTATCCTTTTCAACCTTATGAGGCCTCTTCCTGACCCTGTTAGTACGATTTCCCTCCTTTGAGGATAAATTCTGTTGTGCCAATTATTACAGGAATTTTTGTAGCATTGAGTTCGACTTGGCTAGCGCTTGTTACTTCTTGACAATTTTCTTGATTTCTACCTTATAGATCCTTTGCTCAACCTTCCAATTCTTGAAGGTCTCTGCTTTGTCAAGGGTGTTTCCCCTTTTTAGTTCATTCTGAATTCCACTGGCCATGTATTTCATTTTTGATGCCACTGAATCTCCTTGTGTGTTGTCACACACACACTCAACTATTAATTTAAAAAAGATAACCAATTCTAGCTATTACCTTGCCATGCTAGTGCCAAGCATGCTTCCCTGCAACTATCGACACGTCTAAATTTTCATGTCAATCACATGTACACAAAACCAAGAATAAATATACATTTTTAATCGTGCCATTACAAAATTGATACCGACCTTTTTACCAAAATAAAACTTGTTAAATAAAAATCAACCTTCTTTCCTTGACGCTAGCATTAGAAATGAAATTAAGCCTCTTTAACATGGCTAGCAACATTATTCGGAATATGCCTCATTACCAAGACCAACACCACCAACCAAGATCAACGTCATTAATTAAATATTAGTCTCTTTAGCAAGATTACCATTACCAATTTGAAACTTGCTTCCTTATCGAGACTAGCATTACGACATTTGTCATCTTAATTGGTACCTTAAAAAAACAATCTAACACTTTAAAATTAGTCTTTTTGAATTTCACAATTATAAAATCATCATGTATATGCATGCAATACACTATGCAATCAACCCATATCCATCAATCACAGTGCTACAACCAACACTCACTTTCAATCATTAGAAAACATGCTACTTTGTAATAGAGTCATATAATACTATGCCTCGAAGGTCTAACACAAAACCTTCTCCCTTGAACCCACCTAGTTGAAGTGGCGAACTTAGATGTTCTAGCCTCATATTGAAATAACAACCAATACATGATTTAACTAGCCTTTCCATATGGTACACTCCATTTAATGAGAAAGGAAATAATTAATCATTGATAACAAGCAACCATAAGAAGGACCATGATAACTACAATATGTATATTGAAACAACCAACATCCCTTCCACCGAGGCTCTTAATCTCATACAACATACTGACCATGGGTTTCCCACATCTCAACCAACATATACATATAAACACATAACATTCAAAAGAATCAAGCAATTTCACGAAGATACAAGCAACACAGGGTTTTCCCCAAATCCCTCATATCATATATAAGAATTCTCATGCACTTTTCTTTCCACTGGAATGTAAGGGTAAACCATTTAACCAACAGCTTTGGTAAACCACAAACAAGCATACACACAACCATGCAGGTAGTCCTACAACTATTAAGTAAATGACAAGCATCCAAGTCACAATAATAGGCTATCCAAACTTCAATATGTAAGATAACGACGACATGTTATGTCAATACATTTGTTAAATAATTCAAACATACTAGAAACATCATTGCGGTCAACATGCAATCCTAAATCAAATGTTGTAAGAAACACACAACTATATTCACATTCAATGACTACACTCAGAACTTGAGCTCCATTCATCTCCAGAGGTCCAACCATTGAACATTTTGTTCTAACATTACCCTGTAGTAAACCAAAACACAATGTGACATTATAATGCCAGGGCCCCAAAATTTATCTCTAGAGGTCCAAGTGTTGAACCTTTTCTCTAGTACCACTATGTAACAACCCCCTGTTATCACTAGAAAATCGGACAAGCAAAGGACATCATGAAATGTCAAGAAAAATGATTTACAGGGTGGAAAAACATTACAAAATATGGAAAATTTAACTTTCTCTAAGGTCAAAAGGAAAATTTATTAAATTGCACACGTAAGACACTTGCACAATGCACTCTGCGCACCCTTTTCTCCGATAGTAGCACAAGTCTCCGCAACTTTCCCTCAATAAGCTGCGCGGTACTGAGTATGGCGGAAGGTCACCATCCGGGAGCACTTTGCACACTTTAGAAAGAAGATTCTCCACTTGAGGCTGCCCAAGGACAACCTCCTAGAGCCACCTTAGGACTTCAAGTGAGCACACAATGGAATCAACCACCACTCTTGGGTCACTATCTACAATTATACCAAGAGAGGGAAGAATATTTGAATTTTGACTATAAAATACCACCATGAGAAGAAAAATTTAGAACACATTGTTATGTTGGCCAAATTGCCCATGAGAAAACTAGTAGTGTGTTGTCCAAGAAGCAAAGGAGTGAAGGGATTCACTTGTTGGCCATCCAACATCTCAATCCCAAAGGAGAAGTGCATTAGTTGTTGGTTTTACGATCACTCATTCGAGGGGAAGAGAGAAGCTTGAAAATAACTTAACGGAAGAGCCCTCCTTGCTTTGAGTATTAGAGCTTCATAGCTCTAAGGACTCACTACGAGTGTTTTAGCGTTCTACCTCTTTTTACCACCAGCGGCTAATAAAAGGGGATTCGTTCTCTGTTGGTATTATTAGTTCATTTAATCGATATTGAGCTTGTGTTATATGTGTATTTTTTGTTTCTTGTTTCCTCCTCCTTTTGTAGTATGCTATGTTTTATAACTAGTTTTTCTACTTGTTATGATGCTTCACTAACCATCTAACAACCCGTTTTTGTGTTGTGACATTGCTTGTAGGCTAGGTATCATTCCTACCAAGCACTAATGCATTTTGTACACCCTCATACTAAACACACCAATACAAGATTGGCGACTCCACTTATTTTTCCTCTTAAGCTAAGTGGTTTTGGTTTTGCAGAACCTATTTTATGCTCAGGATTGCTGCAGGACCAACTCTCCTCTTCCTCAGATTCTCTCATTCACCCTGTGTGAAGAGATTAAGTTTAGGAGAAGCGTAATTTCCATGCGTAGGAAAACCGCACATGTTTATCTCAAACAGACATGCAGGTCTGTGCACGTTCAGCTCAAACAGACGTGCATATTCATGCGTCTGTGTAGTAATAACCCACAAGGAAACCAGTGAGCCATGTTTTCACTTATTTTTTCCATTTTTTGAAAGTGTAAAGTGACTGGAAGCCTAGAATAAATCTGCCAATACTGCGTTATGGTGTTTCTTGACTGTTAGGACATGTTTTTAGCTGAACTTTAGCTTAGCCATTACATAGTTCTAATTTTTAGTTTATTATCACAAATTCATATAGTTTAATTAGAAGGCAAGTAAGTGGTTTTTAAAATCCACTCATGCTATCTGAATGAGCTTATTAGTGATAATAAACACTAAAAACATAGGTAATTATCAAGAAGTAAGTGGCCCATATCAACGTATGTGTAGCTAGTTGCCAATTTTTCCAAATTGTTGCATTAAGTTTAGTTTAAATTTTTCATTAGGATTCGGGACTAGGATAAAAGTATCTAAGAAGGAAAGTAATATTTGCTGCCCTTGCACCTCTTGGTGATCATGGGCATGCATATGAATTTTTCCTTTTGATATTTTTTCATCTCCCTATAGTGCAACATTTAGTCTAAATAGGCAAAATTGTAAGTGTCCCATTATCCACGCATCATATACTTTTTGAAAGGAACAATCAAACATAGTTTAATTAGGAGGGAGTGTAAAGGATCATCGCATATCCACATCCTATACAAATTTTGATTGTACAATTTATCACACATATTGGTACACCATAAGCAAAGTAAGACTCCTTAAAGCTAACCATAAATTAAACTCATTAAAATCTCCCCACAGGGGCCACAAAAGAATTAATAGTTCAGGTTAGGACCATTGGGGATAGGCATCCAATAAGCTGCCATGGTCATTTTACATTCTTGAAACATAGAAGTTGACTATTTAGGGAGATTTAAACCCATCTATCTGCCCATGGAAAATAATTACCGAGCGCCACAGAGACCCTATTCAAAGGGGGTTAAGCTTAGGCCCAGTGCATACGGTACTATTTGGGGCTACCTGACCCATATAGTGCTCGGTAGTGGTAGTTGAATACCAAGAATCTCAAGACCCGAATGCTCACATGGGACGATGGTACTTTAGTGGCCAAATCTAGGGCATCCTTCCCTATAGGTGACTATGCAGGCAACACTAGATTCTCTTTCCATTACCTTGGTTGATTATTTGACTGTTGGAAGGCATCGCTAGTTCTTTCGGGATGTTAGCCCCAGTACCCACCAGAAGACATCTTCACAAGGCCCAGTTACATTTGAGAGTATGAGGACAATTAGATCTTCTATGATTTTTCAGTATCATAAGTGAAACAACCAAAACCATTTTTTGATTGATTGATCACATATGATTAATCTAAAGGGGAAATTTAACTTTTATTTTTCGCTTTGTTTTATGTATGTGATCACATTTTTCTTTGATAATAATATCTCTCCTCTTAGAAAAACTAAAAAATATTTCCATAATCAAACCAAGTCGGCACCATAATAGACCCAACAGGAACTCGTCGAGCTAGACATTTTTTGGACCTCCCCCCATTAGAGGGAGGAGTGCCAGGTATTTCGCCATTCAGGCATCAAGGAAGGCACACAACTACCCTTATCAGTTCATCCTTTATATGGGAATCTTTAGTTTGGCACCCCCAAGGGTCACCCAACACCACACCTGTGGAATTTCCCTCAGGGTCGCCCCACACCACTCCTCCCACAACCCCTAGAGGGAAAATGAGAGCTACCCATTCGGGGAGCCAACAGAACACACAGTCGGGTACGTCATAGGGTACTATCCCCTAGATAAACCCCATATATAACCATATACCTGTGTTTTCACAGTTTACAATGGCACTCAACACTCAGTTACCTTTCCTAGCATCTTTAAACCTACCAAATCTATCAAAATTAACAAATGATCCCATTGCACATAATCCCATTTGCCCCCCCATGCCCACGAAGCTCCCTTCGGACATTCCAAAATTTGAAGGGAAGCAAGCAGAAGACCTTGGAAACCATGTAATGACTTTCCACCTATGGTTTTCATCGAAATTTTTTATTTATGATATTATTCGATTAAGACTATTTCAATGCACCTTAACTAGATCAACCGTGAAATGGTATGTGGAGTTGCCTTCTGCTTCACATGGAACCTTTAGCATCCTCATTACCGCGTTCCTCACGCATTTTAGGAAAACACCAACCGCCCATATCTTGGACCATCTCCATGAATGGACGTGACGTCAAAGCTTGTGTAAAGACAAACTCGATGATCGAGTTATACTGGACCTATTCCTGAAAACTCTCACAACAGAGATTTCAAAGGACGTGGAAACTCTACGACCTACTTCCGAAGAGGATGCCATTATAAAAGCCCAGAAACTCAAGCTGATATACACTCAGTACAGATATATTTATAACATCCTGCCTAACGCCCCGTGCTTGCAAACTTACAAAGAATTGATAGGTGTGTCGAATATTGCAGATGGATTGATAGGGTCACCGACCCAAAGTCACTTAGGCAACAGTATCTCATACCCCTGTTATGCATATGATCCTAACCAGAACATCACGCAACTAGGCTACCATTGGATTTATCATGCACCTCTGCAGAACATGACCAATAGGGCGTCATCGTACCATCATCAACAGGGAGGATCATACCCTCTCGAATAGGGGACCCAATACGCAGTAAGGAACACTGACAGAAGAGATTCCCCCCATAAACCATATACAAACTAGGGACAAGGACCTCAATATTCCCCCTCCCCAACACAAAACCCACCAATGCAAAATAATGCACTGGTGAATTTTGTGCAACCTTCCCAGGCTCAACTGTGCCAGTCATACGACCAAGAGAATCATAGTCATCCTCCTAACGTGGTAAGGAAAAAGCCAAAAAAAAAACAAAAGGGAGATCCTAGACAGGGGGCAGTAACCAACAATTTCCTCCGTGATCTCAGGCTGAGGGGAAACCCAAAACGAAATCAAAACTAGGAGCCAAATAACTCCCAAGGGAAGAACAAGAGGGATAATCTACGGACCAACCACTCTTGTGCTATTTTTTGTGAGTATGGCCATTACACTCATCACTATCCCAAACTCCCCAACCTAAAGAAGCTTTAGGGTAACCGTGGACAAGGAGGGCCTACACAACAAACAACTATAATTCAGGAGCCCTTCCCCCACCAAGGGGTGGTTATTACCCAACAACAACAAACACCCCCCAATTATTCTAAAAACAACTTCCATGAAATTTGTATGACTAGCAAGGAAATGTTCTTTCAGACACGGAATCAAAACTATGATACCCATCTAGACACCAGTTCATCAGGGGATAGCACGAATGCACCTACACCACCATTAAATATATAAAAAATACCTATAAAACCCTTGCCAAAAATGGCTAAGGGTCCAAGAAGGTGATTAGGAAACCACTCCAAAGCAGCCCATAATTATAGCATCGTGGACGATTTATCAAAATCTCCCACTGCCATGTCAGCTTTAGAGGTCCTGCAATCTTGCCCAAAGCAATGGAAAGCCTCACTTTCCACGTTAGGCGTAATTGACCCTTGCGATTCGCACCTAATTGCTTTTGACTTAGATAAAGCCACCCTAGGATTCCTTCATTGGTTGCCTTCTAGATACCATTGTCAGTCTAGAACATATCTATACACTGATGTATCATTGACGAGGGTGCATCCACATGCATCATGTCAAAAAGCGTTTGGAAAAAGTTAGGATCTCCTGAATTGAAGCCATTAGACATCACACTTAGAGCATATGACAGGCGCCCTTTTGCTCCCGTCGGTCTCTATCAAAATGTCTCGGTTTGTTTGGCTGACAAGACAGTTCGTATAGACATTGAGGTCTTGGATGCTCATCTGGATTACAATATATCCTTGGGTGGAATTATTCGTATGCCATGTCTTCCACAGCATCCTGTGTCTTTGAATCATGATGTTCCCCCACGAGGATCGCATCATCATCGTTGACCAATTGACATACCATGACAAGCGATCCGTGACGAACGTCGATGTCGTTCTACCCTATGTAGACACATCTACAGAATCGCTCGCATGGTACTAATAATATGGCCCTGACCAATTCAAACCGTCATATATCCTTGTATCATTCTTAGGATATCCCCCTGTCACACCAGAATCATTCGTGAATATCACAGGTATCTTGGTGTACATGAGGCCATCATCAAACACCAATACTAGCCAGGAGATAGAAACTAGTAGTAACAAAACTGAGGCCTTAGACACAACTTTTCTACCCTATGCTATCTCCAAAACTCCATGTTTATACCCTCCACCTGGCTTCGTGTCACAATAGGTCTTGGCAATGGTAACATTTCCAAACATGTCATTTGCGATACCTGTCTAGTACCTGGTCCCACCAACAATCCTAGCAGCCCCTAACATTACATCTTCAGGAATAACCCCCATCCCTCCTCAGTAGGCGACATCGGTTAAGGAGATTCCCATAGCAACACTAGTTAAAGTGACTAGGAAAACCCATAAAAAAGGGAAAAATATAGAAAACCCCATCATGCAAAGGGAGCTGCAACCTTGTGCATTATGCGACATTGTAGGCCATCCTACCAATATCTGCCTGGAGTTGGACAAATTGAAACCTCTACTGCAAAAAGGACCCAACCACAAAAAACCAAGGCAAATAATTGCATACCAACCACACATGTGCTATCTGCAACAATTATGGGCATTACACCCATCATTTTCCAGAAATTCCATGATATAAGGTTGCCTTACATGCCCTAGAACAATCATATCAGGAGGATCCCACCATGCAGACAAATGGGGAAGAACCTTGGGTCATATTATACCTTCAAAAGGTAGGGAAGTCACCACAAAGACTCTCGTTTGTTCCTACTCCTCTTGTACAATTTTGTGCACTCTGCGACGAACATGATCATTTCATCGCCGACTACACAGCCTTGGAGTTGTTTCAAAGATGGTATCCGGTTAACGTAGTATACCATGCCGACCTCCCAACAATCCAGCATTCGTGTCTAGTATGTGGTTGTCATCACCCATTATGTCATTGCCATTACATCCCTCAATTTTGTTCATCATTAAATAGTTTATGAACGGCCATAGGTCACCTCTCCCTAGAAGACGACTCAGATACAGAATCCATGGAGAGATCGAAAACAAAACAGGAGGTGACAAGCAGATCCATCCTCTTTTTGTGAGAGGAAAAGCGGTTGGTTGGGGGGCACATAGTCAAACCCAACCACCCTCTAGGGAGAAGACCAACCTGTGTGTTATGCAATGCATGCAACCATTTGGTCGCCAAATTCCTAGACCTAGAATTGCTATGCAAATGGTACCCAATCACCTCACCAACTCTAAGAGAAGGGAATACCCAAGAAAGACATTCTTGTCTAGTATGTCAAGGCAACCATCATGTTCAACATTGTACTTATATCCCTTAAGTGCACTCACTAATCGAAATCATACATTCATTAGAAACATAGTGCTAAGATATAATCAGTCCTGAGCTTGGAGAACCTAATGTAAGGCAGACTGCCCCCAGGCAACCTACCTCGTATCACAACCAAAACATTGGGCGAGTAAAAAATATGCACCAGCCTAGTAGGACCCATGTCCAGTCTAGGGTGGCATGCGGGCTCTGCGACAAAATCGACCACTAGGTAAATTAGTGTAAGGAACTAAAAAACCTCTCGAAACAAATTTTGCATAGTCTCCCCTATCCCGTAGAAACATCTCTCCAATAAAGAGAAAATCACAGACTACTATTGTAGTATTTGCTCACATTTTCACCATACAATGAATTTTGAGCACCTCCCAAGGCTAAGAGCGGCAAGAGAAATGTTGAGTCTAGTACCCCCAAAGGAGATGGACCTCCCAAAACCAAAAAATCAGAGATGGCAACAACATAATATTTCCCCCATGCCCAATCCTTTCTGAGCGTCCACCTCAGGGACTAAGGGTAGTGTTGGTTCCCACACCATCTACTCGATAGAAATTATGGTACCGTGCACCATTTGTATTGGCTATAACCACGAAACAAAGGAATTCCCCTTAATGGAAACATTCAGGCGCCTCTGCACCAAGCACAATTTCCAAATCCAGGAAAGTGCGATTACTCTTGGTACGCTTCATGAGGAACCTAGATTGGCTCTCACACAAGCCGCCATGATGGAAATTCCTCCCCCACGACATAAAACATCATATACGATTCATATTGTTGTGTATCATAACCATGACTCGTGTTGTCTACTCAACATTCATAGGTGTCGAGACTGTTGCAGCTACAAGAGTAGTTGTACCAACGACGGTGCAAGCCTAATCTATCTGCACCCTATCGATCACGTCTGGTTCCAGTGCATCGACGATGGAATCTTATTCATGTATATCGACCAGCTCCGTTAGGACTGAACCACCTCCTCACGACCTTACGTAGAATCAATCCCCCTTAGGATCCTTATTCCACTCAGATGAGAATATTCTCAAGGCCATGGAAGAACCAGATTATCCGTGGGATGCAATGCATCACTGCTCGTTTTTTCTTCCTGAAAAAACATTCAGCCCTAACAATCCAGGAACCCAAGATATTTACGCAATCAAATCAAAAGATTTAATTCTATATGGGAAAGTCAATTGGTTCAAAAATCCCATTCCGGCACCCAAAGTGTTTGAATAAGGGAACATCTCAAACACGTCTCCTACCATCAAGGTGAATATCTCTCGAAATCCCAAGAAATTCGAAGAAATCTTGCTGGGGGCAACAAGTTCCCCAGACGAGGTAACCTATTTCACCCATTTGTTTCAAGAGTATAGAGTTATATTCGCATGGGACTACTTGGAAATGCTAGGGCTTAGTCCCACTATAGTAGAGCACCACATTAACACTTGGCCTGACGTACCACTAGTATGCCAGAAACAACGTCAATTGCACCCATCCAAGGTAGAAGCAATTAAACAAGAAATTGATAAGCTTCAAAAATTCGGGTTTATCCACCCCATTGCTTACACATCATGGGTTTACAACCCTATTCACGTCATGAAAAAATAGGGCACGATTCACGTCTGTACCTATTTTCGCGATTTAAGCAAAGCATGTCCAAAGGAAAATTCCCTACCCCGTTCATCAACCAAGTCATCGATGCTTGTGCGGGACATGAGGCCCTCTCCTTCATGGATGGTTTCTCTAGGTATAATAAGATCGAAATACGGCACACTAACTGATACAAGACCACGTTCACCACCCCATGGGGCACGTTCGCATATTAGGTTATGCCATTCAGTCTTAAAAATGCGGGAGCCACTTTCCAGCGGGCCATGAGTTATATATTTCATGACTCGGTACACCTCATCCTGACCTACTTGGATGACCTCACCGTCTGATCTAAGAAGTGATCTGATCATCTCGAGGATCTGCGGCTGGTATTCCAATGATGCCGGCAATACAACCTACGCTTGAATCCCCTCAAGTGTGTCTTCTGCATCACTGCAAGAAGACTTCTAGGTTTTATTGTGTCCCAACAAGGGATTAGAGTGGACCCCCTCAAGGTCCAAGCTATCAAAGAGGTACCACCACGTCAAACCCTCAATCAACTCCAAATCTTATAGGGAAAGGACAATTTTCTGAGACGCTTCGTCCCAGACTATGCCACTTGCACTCACGGATTCCTATGCCTCCTCCATCAGGACATCCCATTCAAATGGGATAATCAAGCCCAAAAAATCATTTGAGGCGCTGAAAGACACATTATCTTCAGCACCATTGATCAGTCCACCAAAATACGACAAAAATTACACCCTGTATCTATCAGTGTCTGAAACCTCTTTAGCCGGGGTGTTAATCCAGGAGGGCCTCGATGGTAAAGAACACGTAATTTATTACGTTGGTAAAAAATTATCAGGCCCTGCATTAAGGTATGAGCCTGAAGAGAAGACTGACCTAGAATTAATACACACAGCTCAAAAAATTCACCTCTACATTATCCTAAGGACTACAACGGTCATCACAGATATCAACCCCATGAGATATCTTCTCATCCGTCGTTTGATGAACCATAAATACACTCGTTGGATAGTTATACTACAAGAGTTGGAATTATAGTTTAGCTCCCCCAAAAGCATAAATGCTTTAATTTTAGTTGAGTTCATTGCTGACCTTTGAGGTCAGACCAAAGGATCACCTGCCAAAGATTCACTACCCGACGAGCATATCTTCCTAGTGACGACCGAAAACCCTTGGTATGGAGATATTCTCTTATTCTTGCGAACCCAAAATTTCAAACCAAATATCACTCGTGATGACCGTAGGTGCATACGCCACCAGGCCCCCTGATAGCTCCTCATGGGAGATGTCCTTTATCAGTATGGCATCGAAACCATTTTACGTCGATGCCTCACTCACGACCAAGCTGAGAAATATCTTAATCACTGTCACATCGGAGCTTGCGGTGGCAACCTCTCTAGAATGGCTAATGTTGGAAATACTGGGGGGGGGGGTGAATCAGTATTCCTTTCAATTAGAGCATTAGTTAATCTTCAATTATTATCAGTTTTTGTACAATGATAACAGCAAACAAGAGGAACAGAAATACACACAGTTTTTAAGGTGGAAACCCACTCCGAGACAAAAACCACCTAATGCTTTTCTAATAATTCTTTAATATTCAACTCCAATTGAAAATAAAGCTCCAACTTCCTAGAATCTAGAAAAGAATTATTCTCTAGCTCCCACTGGATGGACACTCGAATGCCCGATATTCTTCAGTAGTCAACTGAACGGATGCCCCAACACCCAATGAGCTACAACTTACTCTAGCACCACCCTAGCACCCTATAGAAGAATAAAATAAGAATGGACTCCCGTACCAGGGAAAATGGTCCACTTTACAATGATATAGAATGATGTAGAAGAAGAAGATATACTAGACCATAACTCCAACTTTGACACAACCACCTAATGATGATCCTAGACCTCTCAACATTGCCTCTTCAACCCTTGGCAGATAGATACTAGTACAATTTGTACAATAATGTATTTACAATGACTAAGTATAATGATACATTTACAATGATTGTATGCAGTGTTGCCCACTTAAATACTTCATATGATGAACTTCTTGTTGCTATTATGCACCTTGGTTGCTGCTCTTGTCATGCTACCCTCTGCTGCACCTTGCTTTGCTTTGTTGTCATAGAAAGTCTGGTCCTTTGCAACCCTTGACAACACATGATCTAGTTTTTTCTTTCCTTCTAGGAAATTGAATATGGTGTATCTCTATTGTTTCAGATCCTCAATATCTGATTTTTGGTTCTGTAGTAGTCCTCTGAGTCATCTTTGCAATGCCATAGGTCTGACCCAATTTTGATTCTTCAAGAGAGAGTTATACTCAATCTCTCACAATGCCCTAATTATGGACTATTTTAGCAGAGCTCACTTGTACGGCATGCCACGTGTCACTGTTTCTTCATTTGGCTCTAAAATTGATAGAACAAAAAGTACAGACTGTGAAATATCCACCACTTTTTATGGAATTTCAATCTGATACTCAGAGAGAGAATTATGATGAATTTACCAAGGTCACTTCTTTGAGATGAATTTCATGAGCCTTCAAAAACCCTAACTTCCACAGATCATATCTCCAAAAATGTTGCATACCTTGATCTGAAATTTTTACAGCAGCTTCCTCAGGATTTCGGGTATGCCTCATAACAATTTCAACTTCTGATCTTTCGTATAAAAAAATTTAGAGTGCAAATTCCACGATGACCTTTTTCAAATGGCGAAATCCCTTACCTAAGGAGGAAATGAGGATCACAATTTATATAAATGCTTAGGTTGAGAAGGGCTTCAACAAGTGAACGTGGGAGGGATTTTAGGAGCTTAAAAAATATTAATTATGACTTTTCAATGACCCATGCCCCAACCCCATGGGGTTTTAGCCCACTAACTGGGGGTACAAACTTCAGACATGAATATCTCTCAAACCCATATATCAACGGAAACATCTCGACAAGTAGAATCCATAAAAAAAATTATTGACCCATAATATATTAATTTGGTAGGTCAAAATTCCCATGTAATATTGGGTTAGCCCCTGGTGCTGCTTGGGTTGACATCAATGACAACCGCTGATAAAAAATCTCCCCCTTTGGCATTGATGGCAACACAAGTACTCCCCCTGCGATCATGACACCTCTTCCTACAACATTCTCTCCCCCTTTGACATCAATGGCAAAGGGTAACTCCCCCTGAAACACAACCATCATGTAGACTTGTACACACTTCCACTCCCCTTGACACACAACCGTCCTGCAAATCTGTAATCTAATGAGAACTTCGAAGAATCCCAAGCTTCTAATGAAGATATTCAAATGATTCACGAGGTAAAGGTTTAGTGAAGATATCGGCAATTTGTTCTTTTGTACAAACATACTCAAGTTTGATATTCTTTTCAGCGACTTGTTCTCTAACAAAATGATATTTGATCGGAATGTGTTTTGTTTTTGAATGCATGACATGATTCTTGGAGATGCTGATGGCACTAGTGTTGTCATAGAATATGGGAATAGGCTCACTAAATTGTACTTGAAGATCTTGCAAATTTTGTTTCATCCAAAGGACTTGAGTACAACATGATGCTGCTGCAATGTATTCTGCTTCCGCTGTAGATAACGAGATTGAAGTTTGCTTTTTTCTCAACCATGATACGAGACAACCACCTAGATAGAATGTTGCTCCACTAGTACTCTTACGATCATCAACGCTTCTTGCCCAATCTGCATTTGTAAAGGCTTGAATAATGAGATTGTTACCCTTGGGATACCACAAGCCATATTCTTCTGTGCCTTTTAGATATCAAAGAATTCTTTTGATGACAATAATATGTGATTCTTTTGGTGTTGCTTGGAATCTTGCTACTTGTCCAATTTCTTGCATGACATCTGGCCGAGAGGCTGTTACATATAAAAGACTACCAATCATATATATGTACAACCTTTGATCCACATCCTTAGATGAGTCGTCTATGCTCAATTTTCAACCTGTTACCATCAGAGTAAGGACGGGTTTGCAATCTTCCATTTTGAATTTCTTGAGCATTTCCTTAATGTGCTTGGCTTGACATATAAATATTCCTTTCTCTTGCTGAGATATTTGAAGCCCTAAGAAGTATGTCAGCTCACCAAGTAAAGACATCTCAAACTCACTTTGCATCTTTGTAGAAAAGTTCTTACTTAGTCGATCATCATTGCTACCAAATATTATATCATCCACATATACCTCAATGATTGTTAAATTATCTTTATTTATTTGTACATAAATATTGCTATCAACAGTACCTTTCTTGAACCCTTGTTGACGTAGATATCCATCAGGATGAGCATACCATGCTTTGGGAGCCTGCTTGAGACCATATAGATCCTTCTTTAACCTGCAGACATAGTCTTCTTTTTGTGATAGTAGAAAACCTTCAGGTTATTCGATGTAAAATTCTTCTTCTAATTCTCCATTCAGAAATTTTGACTTAACATCCATTTGGTAGACTTTGATTTTTCTTGAACATGCATAGGCGAGAAACATTCAGATAGCTTCCATTCTGGAAATTGGTGCAAATGTTTCGTCGAAATAAATTCCTTCCACTTGTGCATAGCCTTTGCAAACCAATCTTGCTTTGTTTCTGGTAACCTGGCCATCTTCATTCAATTTGTTCCTGAACACCCATTTAGTCCCAATGACATTTTTATCTTTTGGTCATGGAACTAATTCCCAGGTGTTATTCTTCTCAATTTTATCCAATTCTTCATTCATAGCTGCTACCCAATGTTCATTCTGGCTGGCTTCCTCAAAACTACTAGGCTCAAAGGTTGCTAGAAAAGCAACGTGAGCTTGTTGTGATGAACAAAGCTGTCAACCTTCATTTATGTCACCAATGATTTGATTTGATGGATGGTTCTTTTGAATCCACTCTTTTGTTCTCCTTGGAGGAGCTTCTTGTTGTTGTTTTGGTATATCTTGATGATCATTGTTTACTTCTTCCTCGTTGATAGTTGCTTCTTGTTCTACAATTTTATCTGTGTCTTTTTCAGCCTCTGTCTCAAGTTTCAAAGATTCTAGATCCTCATCATTACTCGCTAGAACACCATCTTCGTCAAATGTAACATTTATGCTCTCCACTATCTGTTTTCGTCTTAGATTATAGAATTTATAGGCCTTTATTTTGCGTGAGTAACCAACAAATATACCTTCATAAACACGTGATTCAAACTTACCCAAATTTTGAACTTCTCTTTTGATATAACATTTGCTTCCGAAGATTCTAAAATATTTTGAATTAGCTGGTTTTCCTTTCCATAATTCATATGGAGTCTTGTTGCAATTATTTCTGAGAAGACTTCGGTTGATAATGAAGACTGTCGTATCAATTGCTTGAACCCATAGTTTTTCATCCAATTTTGAGTCCTTCAACATTGTTGCGCCGAGAGGCGCATTCTACAGCCCAGTATGACCCCAATGTGTAAGTATGTCGGAAGCCAAAAAAAAAATGTCGGCTTAAACAATAACTTACATAAACATATAAATAAACAATTAAAAATTCATTAAAGATAAATTTAAACTATATAAACTTAAAATATGAAGAGGTTTACTAACACTCAAAAAAGTGGTATGGTAAATAAATAAAATATGGTAAATAAGTAAAAATATAAATAAACCATAAGTATGGTAAATAAATAAAAATATAAATAAACTAGAGGTATGGTAAATAAATAAAACTGATTTTTATATTTACTCAATACACCACTTTATATTTACAAAAACTCAAAAAAAGGTTTTATTTAGGTGAAGCCTGTGGGACAAATTATTAATAATACCATGGGCCAAATACCATGGGACAAATTATTAATAATACCATGGAAAAATACCATGGGCCAAATAACATATTTATAAAAGAGGTATGGTAAATAAATAAATATAAAAGAGGTATAAAGAGGTAAGGTAAATAAATAAAAATATATCAAATACGAATAGAAATCAACATCTAATTATATATGAAGTATAAGGGTCAAATACCATGGACCAAATTATTATTAATACCATGCCAAAAAAACATTATTAACCCTAAAATTAATATTAAAATATTAATATTATTAAATTTAATATGTTTAGATTAATACAATATTAAATTTATTATATTGTAATATATATTAATATATCATGATATATGATATAGGTGGAGAAATAGGGGGAGTGACAAGGGAGATATGGAGATAAATTGAAGGAGAGGGGAGAAGAGGAATGAAGAGACAGAGAGGGAGAAGAGTGAGAGAGTTAGAGAAGGGTAAGAGAGGGAGAGGGAGACATAAAGATGGAGGTGGGAGAGAGATAAGGAGAGAGGGAGGGAGAAGGAGAGAGGATTGGAGGGTAGGGATTGAGAGAGAGAGAAACAAGGGGGAAGGGAGAGGGAGGTAGGAGAGAAAGGGAGAGAGAGAAAGGATGAGAGGAGGATGAGAGATGGAGGGATAGAGAGATGGAGTTGGAGGCAGAGCAAGGAAAGGAAGAAGAAATACATAGAGAGGGAGTGACAAGGGAGATATGGAGAGAGAGTGTGTATGCTTATGGGTGAGATAAAGATACATAGGAGTGATGGACACAAGGGGGGAGAGAAGGAGAAAGGGGGAGTGATGGAGACAAGGGGGGAGATAAACAATAAGATAGTTGGAGAGTGAGATAGACTGATGGGGGAAGAGAGAGGATTGGAGGACAGAGAGAGAGAGAAAGAAAGAGAGCTAGGGGGTCAAATAGAAGGATGCGAGTGAGGAATGATGAGAGACAGGAAGAGAGTGATGGGCGAAGAGAGGATTGTAGGGGAGAGAGAGAGAGAGAGAGAGAGAGAGAGAGAGACGGGGGAAGAGAAAGGGAGGTAGGAGATAAAGGGAGAGAGAGGAAGGAAAAGAGAGGGGAATTGAAAGAGAGGAGGAGAGAGGGAGGGATAGAAATATGGATTTGGATGGGGAGAGAAGGATGGATTGAGATATGGAGAGAGAGAGAGAGATGGCGGAAGAGAAAGGGAGGTAGGAGAGAAAGGGAGAGAGAGGAAGGAGAAGAGAGGGGACTTGAAAGAGAGGAGGAGAGAGGGGAGGAGAGAGGGAGGGATATAAATATGGCTTTGGAGGGGAAGAGAGGGAGGGATTGAGAGATGGAGCTGGATGAGGAGAGAGGGATGGAAAAAGAAATACATAGAGACTGAGTAGTGGAGAGAGAGGGGGAGTGACAAGGGATAGATGAAGAGGGAGTGTGTATGTTTTGGGGTGAGATAAAGAGAAAAATAAGGGGATATGGAGAGAAGGGGGGAGAGAAGGAGAGAGAGAGAGGCATATGGTAACAAAGTTGGAAGGTGAAGATAGAGAGAGAGGGGGGGAGAGAAAGGAAGAGAGAGAGTGAAGAGAGGTAGGCAAAGAGATATGAAGATGGAGAGGGAGAGAGGGGGAGGTAAGAATAAAGACATAGAGGGTGAAAGATGGAGAGAGAGAGAGAGTGAGTGAGAAAGAAGATGGAGAGAGAGGGAGAAAGGGTAGCAGGAAGGAAGAGAGAGAGAGGGAAGGAAGGGGAAGAGAGAGAGAGAGAGAGAGGAGGAGGAGGAGGAGGGAATGATAGATAGATAGATATACTGGAGAAAGAGAGTTTATGTTTTGGAGTTGATATAGAGAGATAGAGTGAGATATAGATATAGATGTAAGGTGAAGAGAAAAAATTATAGATGGAGAGAAGGAGGTAGGGACAAGGAAATTGATAGATATGGAATGAGAGAGAGTGTGTGTTTTAATCCTATTTGATTTCTTGCATTGAATGCATTGATTTTAGTGTAGATGGTGATTTCTAATCTTATTTGATTGCTTGCACTAGATGCATTAATTTCAATGTAGATGTTGATTTCTAATCCTATTTAATTTCTTGCAGTAGATGCATTGATTTCAATGTAGATGGTGATTTCTAATGATATTTGATTACTAATGATAGATGGATTGATTTTAATGTATATGATTTCTAATCCTATTTGATTGCTTGCACTAAATGCATTAATTTCAGTGTAGATGGTGATTTCTAATCCTATTTGACTGATTTCACTAGATGCATTAATTTTAATGTAGATTTTGAATTTTGGTTATATTTGATTGCTTGCACTAGATGAATTGATTTCAATGTAGGTTATTTTTAATCCTATTTGATTTCTTACACTGAATGCATTGATTTCAGCGTAGATGGTGATTTCTAATCCTATTTGATTGCTTTCACTAAATTCCTTGATTTCAGTGTAGATGGTGATTTCTAATCTTATTTGATTGGTTGCACTAGATGCATTAATTTCAATGTATATGTTGATTTCTAATTATATTTGATTGCTTGCACTAATTGCATTGATTTAAACGTAGATGATTTAACTAAATGCATTGATTTAAATGTAGATGATTTATAATCCTATTTTATTTCTTGCACTAAATGCATTTATTTTAGTGTAGATGGTGATTTCTAATCCTATTTGATTGCTTGCACTAGATACATTGATTTTAGTGTAGATGTTGGTTTTAAATCCTATTTTCCCTCTTGCACTAGACTCATTTATTTGAGTGTAGGTGTTGATTTCTAATCATATTTGATTACTTGCATTAGATGTGTTGATTTTAGTGTAGATTTTGTTTTCTATTATTATTTTATTTCTTACATTAGTTGCATTGATTTCAGTGTATATGTTGATTTCTAATTTGATGTAACTGGATGTATGATGGTACATTAATTTTAAATTCATTGGATTAATAGTGTGTGTGCAATGATTTCAGTGTAAGCACAAAAAATTATTGACAATGTACATTGATTTTTGTGTTATAGTAATTCAACCTATTAATATTGGAGAGCAAGAGAGACAAGGTATGATGTCTACTACAACAACTCGAGCTAAATATTTAAATGGTTTACGATTCCAACTTTCATTTTCAAATAATCAATATGAAAATATGACAAAACTAACATGGGTGAAAATAAGAATATTAGAAGAAAATAGTTTAAAATCGATCACAATGAAGACTATTCGTAATTGACTACATTCTTATTATTAACAGTTTCTATCATTCAATATTATTACATTTTCACTTTGCATTCAAAATTTTATTTCGTCATTAGAGTTATTTTACAATATTTATCATCTCAAAAAACTGAGGTAACTAATCAAATTTAAAATTAAAATAACTCAATAAATATCAGACATATTTAACATATTTAAAATGGTTATGTTAATATTAGATGTATTTACATATTATTGATAAAATTAAGCATATGTTCCTCATATTATTGATAGATTTTCTTTGGTCACACACGACCGAAACTACCTAGATCCATCTTAACTCGGGGACTATCAAGCGAGAGGGATCAAATCTCTCGATGTGAAAACCTTCTCAAGTTCGCACTCAAAAAGAGGTTTTCACCTCGAGAGATTTGATCCCTTCTCAACGCTTGATAGATCCGGAGTTAAGATGGATCTAGGGTCAAGTTCTACCCATTTCGTATGGTTCTATTCTTCTTTCAAAGAACTCCATTTTGGCCGAGATGTGGCGTGTTATTGAAAATTGCCTTTTTATTCCATTTTCGTCACAATATTGATGAAATAATTTGGAAGTGAATTCTCCACCATTATCTGATCTTAAAGACATTATTTTCAAATCATTTTAATTTTCAACCCACTCCTTGTAGATCTTAAAGCACTCAAATGCTTCAGATTTTTTCTTTAGGAAACTGACGACTGTCATCTTGGTATAGTCATCTATCATTAACATGAAATATAATTCTCCGTCTAAGCCTTTTGTTCTCATAGGACCATATAGATCAGTATGTATCAATTCCAATGGATGTGATGCAAAGTGTTCTTTTGTTTTAAATTGGACTTTTTTCTGCTTGCCATGCCAACATGCCTCGCCTAGTGTGTTGGAAGGTTTTGAAATTTTCAGCATTTCTCGTACTACTTCCTTTTTGCTTATCCTAACAATATTGTCAAAGTTTATGTGACCCATTCATTTGTGCCATAACCAGCTTTCATCTTCTTTAGCTAGTAGACATGCTTTAGTTGCTTCATCAAGAACATATATGTCGTTTGGAGCTTGACTTGCTGTAGCCACAATTTTACCATACCTGCCTTTCCTGATTTCACATTTTGTGGAGTTCAATAGCATTGTGTGTCCTTGATCACACATTTGTCCAAAACTGAGCAGATTGTGATTCATGTTTTCGACCAATAGAACATTCTTGGCTATAACATCTTTTCTTTCGAGAGTGACGGTACCTGATCCTATAACATTTGAAGATCCATCATTTCCAAAGGATATGGTTCCATCCTTATTCTCTTTCACAGATAAAACTTTCTTTCTATCTCCACTATATGCATTGAGCAACTCGCCGTCAACATACCACACATATTTATTTTTTTCGAGCCTTGAGAGCGAGAGCACAATTATCGCTTTCTTCTTATTCCATGTTCGTTCATTCCGGCTTCAAGATTCGAAGTAGGACTTTTCAAGTCTCAGCTTAGTCCTCGGCTATGTGTCCAAAGTTCCGACATTTGTAACATTCCATATTCTTTCTTAAATGTTCAAATCTATCGATGTTTCGTTGAGCTCTTCAGGAGTTTCATATTTGAAGAATCTCTTGGAATCGTATCGCTCCTCAGGGTATGTGACATTCTACAGCCTTTATGACCAAATTTTCCACATGAATAACAATAGCCATGAAAAATATGTTGGTACCTAGATGAAAATCTTCGTCAAGGAATCATCTTCCAAGGATGTGCTTGTGAATCTTGTCCAATAAAGTCTTCATTTATGTCAGATCTCATAGGTTCATTTTATTTTGTTCTAGAAGGTCCTGCTTCTTTTTCTTTATAACTGAGGCCAGTTCTGTCATTGTAAGATCATTGATAGTTGATGAGTTATTCCAATGCCCTTGAGCTGTTGGCATAGTTTTGGACAGTTTTTCCCTTCTTCACTTCCTTACGCAGCAAGACTACTTCGGCTTCTAATGCTTCCATTTCTTAGTTTCTTTCTTCCAAACTCTTTTGAAGTGACTCTTCAATACATTTTTGTTCTTCAACCTCAATTTTAAGACCTTTAACTTGTTCTTCAAGAGTGTTGGAACGGATCTTCTCAGCATTGAGCTCTTTTATAAGCTTGATTTCCTCCTCATAAAATTCTTCTATGGTCAACCCTTCTTCTTCATTGTTTGATACTTCTTGTTTATTATGATTGGCCATAAACAATACTTTGTCATTGGCTTCTTCTTTGCTGTCACTTTCTTCATCGGATGAGGAGCTATCTTCTTTAGAGAGAAAGTTCCTTTTGGATCCTTTATTTTTGTCTTGATTTTTGAATTTCTTAAAGCATTTCTTTCCTTTTGAGTTTCCATCACTTTTGTTTGGACATTTTGCTATGAAATGCCCAACCACACCACAACCAAAACATATCAATGGAAGCTTACCTTTGAATTTTCCCTTACCAAGTTTTTTTTTCTCGTAAAGTAAGCATATTCTTTATCTGAAAGAACTTTTCCATCATCTCCCTTTTCTTCACACTTGCAGGCGCATGTCATTTCAATTGAAGGTTGTTTGTCCTTATTGGTTTGCTTAGATGCAACGAACGCAGTTTCTAGATTTGAAGTACCCTTTTCTTCATTAAGTCTCATTTCATATGCTATGAGAACTCCATGTAATTCTTCCTTGTTGAGTTTGTCTAGATTTGCACTATATTCTAAGACCGATACCTTTGGGTTGAATCTCCCTAGTAATGTTCTAAGAATATTCCGTATAATAGTCTTCTCGTCAACTAGCTCTCCCAATCCTTCCAGAGTATTGGTTATTTCATCAACGTATTGGAAGTATGCAACAATGTTGCAATCTTCTTTCATTCTGAGTTGCTCAAATTTTGCTCTATAGATTTTAAGCTTTGCTTCTTTGACATTTGAGTCACCTTCATATATATTCTCAAGCTTGTCCCATATATTTTTGGTGGTTTTACAACCCAACACCTTATGATAAGAAGATTTAATAATTCCACTGATAATAATATTCTTTGGTTTTGCATCATTTACTAAATTCTTCTTACCTTATTCATCCGCAGTTGATGTAAATCCATTTTGAAAAATGTCCCATACTTCATAACCTTGCGCCAAGAGATAGACCTCCATTCTTCCTTTCCAAAGTGCATAATTATTTTCATTGAATAGAGGTACACCATTTGGTATGCTCCATGACCTCCTTCCAGCTGTTAAACTGCTATTGAAGGAACCAAGCTCTGATACCAATTGTTGGAAATACTGAGATGGGGGGTGAATCAATATTCCTTTCAATTAGAGCATTATTTAATCTTCAATTATTATCAGTGTTTGTACAATTGTTGGCAATATGATGCAGAGTGTTGTCCTTGATGGCAACCCACTTGATAGAGTGTTGTCCTTGAAAGGCAACCCTCTTGATGAAGATAATGGCAACTTACTGGATGAAGTTGTGCTTGATAGAATATGTTCTTGATGAAGTAAATCTGTTTTATCTACAGTGAGTATAGAAGGTAATGAAGAAAGAAATCCAGTATGTGATAGATCTATGATGAAAAGAGTATGTCTCTAGGCATACGCGGATTTGTCTAGAAGAAGTCGCGTATGCACGCGGGAAACAACGTTCCAAGTCGCGTATGGGAAAAAGTGCTCATAAAGTGCAAAACCAGGGGTAACCACCATGGTATTGACCCATTGTATTGGGTAATGATTCGTCTATGTGGACCCCCGTCCAGAATACCACTCAAGTAATGTGGTTTTGGCTCATGGTATTGAAAAAGGGTAAACCTATATAAGGAGAGGAAATTCATTGTGCAATTCATGAGCATGGGTGCAAGATGTCTGAGCTTGAATGAATACTTTTCTCTGAAGTATATCTGAATGGAAAGGGTTATAGTTGAATGATTGATCTGAATGTGTGATGCACCAATGAAGAAATGATGAAGAAGGGAATCTAGATCTGAAATGTATTTGTATCTTCTAGATCTGTTTATGGATTGTGTAGATCTGAGATGAGGCGAACATCTGTCTGAAGTTAAGGGTATAATCTGTGTGATGTATCTGTTCTGAAGAATTGCAATGACCTAAATGTCTGAAGAACCATACGCTAGTTCGCCGCAGAGGAAGCGCGTATATACGCGGGTTTCCTGAAGAGAAAGCGCGTATGGGAAGAGAAGTTAGTTCTGTAATTTGTACAGAAGTATACGTCGTTTGATGTGAACAGAAGCGCATATATACGCGACATTAGAGAAAGGAAAGCGCGTATGCAAACTAGGGTTTGCTGAAGTATGGGGTATGAAATGTCTGATCTGTTTTGCTGTGTTATAGCTATCTGTTATTGATGTTTGACTGTGCTTAAATGTATGGAGTGGGTCCAGTCTGAAAATATGATGAAACGTGGCCTACAAGTTGTGCTCTATTGAAGTTGTTGGAACCAGTGTGAAAATTGATGAAACATGGTCCATATTGGTGCTGAGGGTTGTAGACTTCTGTCAGGGGGTTGTAGCTCCCTTCCAGGAGAGGCTGGTAAACGAGAGTAGGGGGTTGGTGCTCCCTTCCAGGAGAGGCTGGTAAACGAGTCAGGGGGTTGGAGCTCCCTTCCAGGAGAGGTGGTAAACGAGCGCAGGTGGGTGCCTGCGTACTGGTATGAGTCTGCGCCAGTACATATGTTGTAAGATGTTTTCTCTATAATAAAATATTGAAGGCTGAGCAACTGCAGCGGTGGTTTTCTCCCGACTTGGGTTTCCACCTAAAAATCCCGGTGTTCATGTGTGATGCTTATGTGTGATGGTTTATTCTGTTCTTACTGCACATGTTTACTGTTTATAGAACATCTAATGAATGAATGATGGAATGATATAAGTGAAGAATTAATGGCATAATTAGATCTCTGTGTATACGCGAGTTGTATGAAGGATATCCGCGTGTATACGCAATTTTACTAAAGGAAAGTAGCATATGGGTTTTAAGGAATGAAAAATTAAAAAGTTTTGAATACTAATTCACCCCCCCCCCCCCCTCTCAGTATTTTTCCCAACAATTGGTATCAGAGCAGGTCCTTCTGCAGAAGCTTGATCGCTTGAAGGAGATCCGTCGCAATGGGAAGTCTTGAAGGAGTAATGTCTATAAGGCCACCTCTATTCAATGGAAGCAATCTGATTTTCTGGAAGGTACGAACACAAGCATATCTGCAAAGTCTTGGTGCAGAAGTATGGGTAATCGTGGAAGAAGGTTATCAATATCTGACA
>JAXQQM020058740.1:0-41072 GCA_034641835.2 Pinus albicaulis | reverse complement strand
CATAAAACATAAAATAGATAAACACAGAGATTTTCCCCTGGATCCCAAATCGGGACGACCAGCTTGATTTTTCATTATATTACTTTTATTGTTACAACACATATATATACATGCCAAAGCATACATAAACTCCAATCCATAAACCCTGGATTAGAACATAACTATAGTTCCCTTGACCGGATCTACAAAAATACTAGGGGCCGAAAAACATTGTGCCCCAATACCATGTGCAAAACCATGCACAAAACCATCGACGCGGACTACCCACCGGAAATTAAGGACCAAAAATTTTCACCGGGGCGCTGCCCCAAACCCCGACAGGGGGGGCTATCGCCCCCCCTCTTACCCCCTCACGCGTGCTTAGTCACGGAAAGAATATAACACATACCCAACAATTTCAAGATTCATGTCACTACTACCAAAACATTTTTCAAAAAGATCATTTTGTTTTTCCATTAACAGATTGATATTCTCTTAGGAAATAACATCATAGCTATTGTAACTTAATAAAGTTTTGTCTCTTTTCTGATCTCTTTTATATTTTTGTGTTTCAAGTGTTGATCCCTTTAAATTGTAGTTTCCGCTCCAGTGGCAATTGAACAATAAGGACCCCACCATGCAAATTTCAGGAGGCAATTCTTCGGCAGCACAAATTCTGTAAAAATTTATTTTTTCTTTAGATCTGTACATAAATTTTCCTTTCTAAATTGATTAGATTTGCTTGACAATGGATTGCACATTAGCTTTGTTCTTTCCTCTATTATTTTCCCTTTTTGTTCCCTACAATAATTTTTGCGTGCATTTTATTTGTTGTTCCCTATAGGTAACAACACTTTTTGTGTGCCATTATTTTTCAAGTTGTTCCTCTTAAGGAACAGCAGTCGTTCCTCTTAAGAATCAGTGTGTTTGTGTGTTTATTTTTGTTGTTCCTTCCAAAAGAAACAACATTTCCGTTGATTATTTTTGTTGTTCCTTTCAAAAGGAACAACACTTTTGCTGCGTATTTTTGTTGTTCCTTTTAAAAGGAACAATAGTTTTGCTGCATGTTTTTGTTGTTCCTTTCAAAAGGAATAGCAGTTGTGTTGTTCCTTTGAAAAGGAACAGTACTTTTGCTGCGTATTTTTGTTGTTCCTTTCAAAAAGAACAACACTTTTGCCATGTGTTTTTGTTGTTCCTTTCCGAAGGAACAACAGTTTTTGCCGCTTGTTTTTGCTGTTTCTTTCCAAAGGAACAACAGTTTTTGCCGACTGTCTTGCTGTTCTTTTCCAAAGAAAAAACGTTTCCACTGATTGTTTTTGCCGTTCATTTTGAAAAGAACAACATTTTTGCCAATTGCTTTTGCTATTCCTTTCGAAAGAAACAACATTTTCGCAGATTGTTTTTTGTTGTTCCTTTCCAAAGAAACAACACTTTTTGAGTGCATTTTTCTTGTTTTTTAAACAACATTTCTAGGAATTTTTGTGAATTCTTCATAACTCTTTGAAAGGAAAACATACAATTTATGCAAGGATACACAAATTAGAGGTTACTAGAATTAGATAATCAAGAGAAATTGTCATTTTTAAGAAATTTTTTTGTAGTGATAAGAAAAAGGAAAAGACACAACCATCTATATCCCTTTGCTGTCTTTATTTTCACTAAAATTAATATGATCGATTATCTTTATCATGTTGGTTCTTCCCTAAATTCTCATAACTCTCTTTGATTTTTATTTCATTGAATAAGAATAAGGCATATTTTCTCTATTGAGATGTTCAGACTTCTTCCGCCATCCCTACTCTTAAGGAGTGTTGAGCCACCTTTTATATATAAATATGGAAGTGTTATATGTAAAGAAAAAGAAAAAGAAAAATCTCTATATGATTACTAAAAATTCTATGATATGGCAGATGGAGGATAGGGGGTCTCATCAAGAGCCAACCTACCATGATAATAAGGGAGCATTGAAGTGGCATTTCCATTATGGCCACCACACCAGGGATATGATCCAATGGACAACTCAGAAAAATAAAAAGTCCTTAGAATAGGAGATCCCATCACGAGTCGACCTGTCCACCTTTCACTCCTTCGTAGTGAATGGCATTGTGATTCATCTAGTTCCCAAGCCAGCACAGTGGCCTCCATCATGACATCACACAGCACTTCCCTAGGCATAAATAAAGGATAACGGTTCCAAGGGTGAGAAAGTAACTTTGTCAAGGTTATAGACACTTGTGGGCAATAGAGCTCTGCTGATGGTATTGGAGTCATATTTTTCACAAATAAATAGTAATGATAAACCCTTTTTTTATATCTTTATCTAATATCAAATGAGATTATGCTCCTAAACCCTTTGTTCAGAACCTCTTATGCATGAAATTTATTTATAAATCGATGATATTGGTTTATGTGGATAATGACCGCATAAGTTTTTTTTCATCAGCTGTCCTTTTCCCTTATTTTCGAATCATTACATAAGCATTTCCATATCTACTCACGATTTCAAAATATGCATTGATTTCAGTAATGTGATAATTTTTTGATCATATCATAAGTATGTATGTCTTTCCATGCTATACAATTGTTGTGCAGTACGCTTCCATAATTTGTTGATTTGCCACAATATTCATACTGCATTTCTACAGAATTTTTGCTGATTGAACTTTTGGCATACATCTTATCTGTTGCTCTTCAAAATTAAAACTGTGGATTCAAGAAAATTGCATGCAAAATCGTGATTTGTTTACAGGAGAACAACAAGTATGGGGGGAAATTCTATTCGCAGCACGACCACACTATTTCCCGTACCAACAGAGGCTCACGTAACTCGTGGATGCGCGTACTTGTTCAGACATGATGTGCTTGCATGGCTTCCACCTTTTGCATTACTTTCAGTATCTGCCCAGCCTACATCAGCTTCAAAAAATGCCAGCCCCTACATGTGATTCCACATTTTTTTTCGGAGGTAACACTTGAGGTAAAATAGCATAATTTTCTGATTTATTATGAATTTAGGAGAATTTCATGAAAATCTATTGAGAATTATTCATCATCATTCATTCCACATCTTTACCACTTCCCATTTTTTAGAGACATCTCATCTTTTAGTTTGGGGGAGTGTTGATTTCCTTCATTTCTTTCTTTTGACCATGTCAGTAATATTCTTTATCATCCACTGATATTCTTATTCAGTCTCAACACCTCCCTTATTCCATGTTGTTTTACACCAAGCATAGATTTCAATAGATTGTAGCAACCACCTCTCTTTTTCTTCTGGAATTGCATGAGGACATGCTAATTCTTTAGTTTGCGGGAGGAACTACTACACATGATGGACATTTTCTACTTTCTTTCTCGTTCAAGGCATACAATTTCATTTTTATACAGTGTAGAAATTGATTTGCATATATCTTTATAACTATGAACTAAATCCTTGTGATTTCTAGATAAAAAAGAGGTATCATTAAAATACACAAACCCAAAATTAGTTTATAAAATTTCGAAAATTATGCACTATCACCTACAACCATTTTTTTTATATCTCATGATTCGTGCATCAAAACGATCTGATTTTTGAGAAAGTGGTTAAGGAAGTTTGTTGTTACTTATGCCACATTCTTCTGCAACTTCATATACATATAGTTGAACGTCAACTGTAAAAATTGTTACGCCTTCATCAAGATTGCTAAAATTGAATATTCACTGTTTGAGGAAAAATTCATTTTTTCCATCCATTTCATGAGTTGGGATGAACAATTTTTTCTGCTTGGTTAACACATGGGTTTTGTCTTTGGGTTGCATGAGGACATGCAATATATTCAGTTTGGGGGCATGTTGGGCCGCGAATACGACCAGTTTTTAACACCTATTTCATCCATTTCTACTCTTCTTTATCATGTAATTTATCATAATTTCTCATATAAATCCATTTTATAATTATTTATGCTCTTATGGATAAATATTATTTCTTCTCCTTTTTTTATATTAAATTGATGATTATTATGCATAATTTTATCAATGATGGTTTATTAATATATTTTGTAAACAACACTCACCATTTTAACCTCCAAGATATTTGCTAGATTACAGATTTGATCTCCAGCACATCATTCAATATTCCAACTCAGAAATTCGTTGGAATAAGAAGTGACAGTTTTTCAGTTGATATTCTGGGCAAATGAAGAAGAATATGGAAAATATGGAACATGGGTTTTGTCCAGAATGGACCAAATTAACTTTAAAAGAATAACGGTTTGCCCAAATTCAGCCTGTATTGAGAGAAACAGAAGGTTCTTTGAGAACGATTTTCTCAGATTTACTGTTGCGGTCATCCTCCAAATTATCTCAGTTACAAATCCAAATTCGACTTGTTCCTGTTGAAAGATTGATGGAAATATCTTTTCTTGCTGATCAAGTTGTTGGGGACAATCCAATATTGTTATGAGGGATCATATTTAGTATTTAATTTCTCCTCTCTCTGATTATAAAAGGAGAGCATGTATTATGTATGAAGACAAGGATTTGATGATTAAACTCTCTTTTTGTAACTTTGTAATTTCTTAACTTTCGTGATCAGAGAGTGAATGTTGTAAACATTGTTTATGCTTGATTAATACAAGAGTTTGTTGCCGTTTAATTTCTTAGCGCTAGAGTAAATCCCAGCGGCGTTTCACCGGTGGTTGAGGGCCCAGCCTTGGTGGATCGATCCGTTGTTTGTATCTCTATCTTTTCATTATTGTTGTGAGATAGTTTATATTTGCTTTTATTAAAATTTGCAAGTTAATCGGTTTGTTGTTTAATTGCTTATGGATATTGGCATGTTACATTTATGAATTGCATCTTTGTTCCATTCTAACAAGAATCCTCATGCATGTATCATTTATCTTGTTACGATTTAACAGAGCTTTGTTGTTCAGCATTTGATTCCATTTGTTGTTCCATTCTGATTGTTGTTCAATGGGATTTGTTGTTACATAGACTTTTATATTCGATTCATTAGTTAGTATTTGTTGTTCAATTCTTTTAAGTTACAATTTTCTACCCATTTATATTGTTGTTCAATTCCAGTGTGTCGTTCATTTTCAATTCATTAGTTTACAGATTGCAAAGAGCTTGGTTTTAAAGAGTTTTCCTAGTTTACTTTCAGTAGCAGCTTTAGTTCAATTTCTATTTCCTTTTAATTGCTTTAAAGCAGGACTATTAACTATAGAGAACACTGGTTATTGCTTCCTCGTTCCCAGATTGATTGTCTTGTTCCAGTTTGATTTTAGTTGCATCAATTTCTATAGGAATGATTTATTGCTACTGTATCCTTGATTGATGTTTGCTGAGTGAATAGTTGGATTTCAGAGCATTTGAGTTTATGTTGTTGTAGTTAGATTTCTTTTTCAAGCATCCGTTTACTTTTGTATTTAGAATAATGTACTACATCTTGCAAGGCATTACTCTTGGATAAATTTCCGCCTCAGACTGAGTATACTCTTGAAATAAAAATTCGTTCTTGGATTGATAATTAATGTAGGATAAATAGGCATTAAAAAGACACCTTTTATACCTCAACGGTGTTGAACATGATCCTTCTAAGACCTGTTGTAGATTAGTATATCATCAAAAAATACTAGCACAAATTTTATAAGGAAGGGTTTGATAATGGAATTCATCAACCCTTGAAATGTAGAAGGTTCATTGATAAGGCCAAAAGGCATAACCAAAAATTCATAATGACCCTCATGAGTTTGAAATTCTATTTTCGGAATATCTTTAATCTTCATTCTAATTTGATGATATCCTGAACGAAGATCCAACTCGGTAAAATAAATTGCTCCATGTAATTCATCCAATAATTCATAAATCACAGGAATGGGAAATTTATCTTTAATAGTGAGCTTATTGAGCTCCCTATAATCTGGACACATGCACGATGATCCATATTTCTTGTGCACCAATACTACTGGAGCAGAGAAAGAACTTTGACTAGGTTGAATTATACCAACCTCTAACATTTTTGCAATCATACGTTCAATTTCGCTCTTTTGGACATAAGGATATCTGTAAGGCCTAATGTTTGGAGGAACACTTCCTGGAATCAAATGAATAACATGATCATGATCACAAATAGGTGGGAGTCCTTTGGGAGTATCAAACACCTTGGAATGATTGTCCAAGACTTTTTGGTGATATGGAGAAATAGATGATTTTGATGTTGGAACTTGTAGCGAGCATAATTGTGCAATTATGCCTCGTTTTTCTTTCTTCAGAAGCTTTGTCACGACATTAGAGCTTATTATCTTTCCTATCTTCCCTATGATACCTCGTAATTCGATTACCTTTCCTTCCGAAAAAAATTCAAGAAAAGTTCTTGAAATTTAAAAGCTACAGTCCCCAAAGATTGTAACCATTGTACTCCTAGTACAACATCAGCACCTCCCATTGGGATGGAAAGCATTGGACTATTCAATACATATTCCCCCATGTCTAGCTTGATATTATGGCATTTTCTAGAGCAATTTATCGTTCCTCAATTTTCAACCATCACTTCACATTCTAGTGCTGGGTATAGGAAACAATTCAATTCCTTGGCTACCTTACAATGAATAAAAATGGGTACTACCCGAATCAATCAAAACTATTACCTTTTTCTTCTTGATATGTCCTTCTATATTGAGAGTTTGAGGAGTGGTAATTCTTGCCAATGCATTACATGATATGGTCGGACTCATTTCTTCTTCTTCTAGGGTTTCTTCCTGGTCTATATCCTCTACTTTTGAAGTTTCTTCTTCATTTTCTTCCTCCTCTTCACAATCTATGTAAAATAATTTCTTCTCAGCGCACTTATGAGCTTTAGTGTATTTTCTATCACAACTGTAGAAAATCACTTTTGCTCTTTTTTCTTCCAATTGTTGTGGTGTCAACCTTGTAGGTTGTGGAAGTCTAGGAGTAGCAACACTTCCATCTTTATAGATGTGAGTGGTAGGCTTCCTTGTCGCCATAATTTTACATTCAATTTTTCTTGCCAACCTGAATGCCTTCTCCAATGAATCAGGTTCCCAAATGCAAACTTCATGTTGGATGTTATCCTTTGAAGTCCCTATGAAGACATCAATCATGTGTTCCTCTCGAATATCAGTTACCCTTATATTCAATTTTTGGAAGTCCTCAATGTGCTCCGCCACTAAATCCTTTTGTTTGAGATTTATCAATTGGCTAAAGAAGGTGTTTCTCTTTGTATCCTCATAATGTGCTATCATTTCCTCCGTAAAAATTGACCAAGTGACAATTTTTTTACGAGATAAAAGCCATCAATACCATACAAATTTATCTTGTTCTAAATGTAAAGTTGCAATGCGTAACTTTGTGTGTTTTGCACATTATTGAGATCAAAATATTTCTCCATATGTAGTATCCATGTTACTAGATCCTTGCCATTAAATTTCTACATATCCATCTTTGGAAAATGGTGGTTCTTCAATCCAACATTAGAGTTTATGAAATCATGATTAACATTTATTTTGTTCTCATCATGATTTTCCTCTACTATATTTTCACCATTAGGAATCATTTCTTGTATCAACTTGGTCAAACCTTCGATGTCTGGTTTTAGATCATTCTTCATGTTTTCCATGTTGTCTTTCATTTTTTCTTCCATGTCCTCCATCTTAGCTTCCATGCCATCCATTTTAGTTTCCACGCCATCCATCTTAGATTCCACGCCTTTCTTCAAACCATCCATATTATTCTTCAAACCATCCATCTTTGCTTCCATGCCTTTCTTCAAAACTTCCATTTCATTTTTTGTTTCTCTTTGCGAGAGCGAAATTTGGTGCACTTTCTCTTGTAATTTTGATAGATCATGTTGAAATTATTCATCTTCATGAGTCACAGTAGATTATTCTGAGGGCTTAAAGGGTGTTGAATTCTTTTTATGATGCATTTCAGAACCCAATACTGAAATATATGCTCAATAGGCCCTTGGAATCACTTCAAACTGATTTTTTTACGGAAAACTTATGCAATTTGGAAACAAATAAACACCTTTCTCTTGCTTTTGAGGAGCTCAATATTGAAACTGAATTATCTCTGTTACTTTGGACCTTCAATATCTGAAATTTGGCCTTGAAGTATCCATATGAATCCTATTTCGAATGCCATGGGTCTGACTCGATTTGGATTCTTCAAGGAAAAGTTATGTCCAATCTCCCACAATGACCTAATTATGGACTGATTCAGTAGATAAAACTTGTATGACTTGCCACGTGTCACTGTTTCCTCCTTCAACTCTGAAATTGATAGAAAATAAACTAAATTTCGTGTATTTGTGGCCACTTTTTACAGCATTCCAATCTGATTCTCAGAGAGAGAGTTATGAATATTTTTCCACGATCACCTCTTTGAGATGAAATTCGAGAGCCTAAAAAATCCATAACTTCCACAGATCATATCTCCAAAAATATTGCAAACCAAGCTCTCAAATTTTGCGACTATATTCCTCAGGGTTTCTGCTTCGCGCTCTAAAAGTTTTAGCTTCTGAACCTTCGTAGAAAAAACGTTATAGAGAAAATTCCACGATGACCTGTTTGGAGTAGCAAAACCCTAGAATCCAAAGCTCTAATACCAAATGTTGTGAAACCAGCTCCAAAAATAGAAGAAAAGAGAGATAAATGCCTTATAAATCAACCACTTCAAGGGGGAAACCTCCAATACATTACATAAATGAAAAATTCTTGGATGATACAAATGACAAAACCTCATTTCTATATATAGGAGTCCATGGGGCCACAATGTAATCCTATCCGACCTAACAATAATAATTTAAGGGCATAATAATAACAATATGGGGGTTACAGGGCTACAAAAATAACAATAAGGGGGTTACACTAACAATAATAAGGGACTATACTAGTAATATAGGGACTTAACATGTTCCATCCTTCTTTGGCAACAACATAATAGGTAACCTACATGGAAAAGTACTTGTTCAAATGATCCCTTTGTCCAACAACTCTTGGATTTGATTCTTGATTTCAACACTCTCCATCACCGACACCCTATACATGCCAATGTCAGGAAGAGGAAAATATTGTTGCAACTATATTTCATGTTGGATTCCCCTCTTGGGAGGTAACCACTTTGGCTCCTGAAACATCTCATTATTTTTATTAAACACTTCAATCAAATCAGATTTCAACTTTGGATCACAACCTTGAAATGATTCATAATCAACGTCATTCTTTGTTTTAATCATAAGAAGCACAAAATTCTCTCTTAATTCACTAGTATTTTCATTTTCCCTGCATTAAATATTGAAAGATTTAGTTTCTTGCGATGAGCTCTCACAATATAATCCACACCATTTTTGAACAAGTGGTACTCGTTTTCATGGTCATAGAAGATGGATTTTCTATCGTAGAGGTAAGGACTACCCAAAAAAATTCCTGAAATATCAGGAAGTACAACATTTAATTCAACTTCATCAATGAAGTTTGTTGTGATTTCAAACCGAAGAATACACTTTCGCGTAACCTGCAAATCTATGTTCTTGCATATCTAACCCAATGGATATGGTTTGTAATGAGGAATGGTTTCAAGATCAAGTTTCTTGACTAAGTCTTCAAATATTAAATTGGCTTGAGATAGTGTGTCAATTTTTTTATGTTTTGATATAACTCTCACATGAAATAATTCAATTTGTTTTTCTTCATTTGGAGTACTAATGTGACAATTTGATGAACTAGTGCTAGCAATGGATTCTTTTCCCTTCATACCCATGGCTGTAATTTTATTTTCATCACCCGAGTCAAATCCCAAATCCTGTTGAGTGGTTGCAGTTGTCTTTTGTTTTCCCTTGTTGTTGAATTTCTTGGGCCTCATCTCTAGATGAAGCTTCCAACAGTGGTCTTCATCATGACCATCTTTGGAACAATGTTTTCATGTCATTTTATCTCCCTCCTTTTTAATGCATGCATTTTTCTTTCCCTTTCCTTTGAAACCATTTCCTTTGTCTCCACCCTTAAATGACTTATTTTTACCCTCTTCTGGAATATTTTTCCCTCTTGCCTCAAGGTGAGTGGCTTTCACACAAACCTCATCTAGGTTAGTTAGATTTAAAATAAGGATAATATGACTTAGGTAGCTATGTAAAACCCCTATATACTTCAGCAATGTGTCTTATGAATGAAAATCAACACCTAACATAAGATATTTTTTCTATATTCTTGGGTGTAATCTTGCATACTTTGACCCTTAAGTTGTTTGAAGTTCTGCCAGTTCATGATGTATTTTTGCATATATGCTAGAAGGTAAAATTGTCTTGTAATTGCAACAATGAAATTAGACCAAGAGAGCGAGATCTTACCATGTTTCTTTATCCCATATTGTGTCCTTGCTTCCCACCATACTAGTGCTTCACGCTCCAGTCTCAAGGAAGCTAGTTGTATCTGTTATCACTCAGGTTTTCCTTGAAGTTGTGGAAAAGGAAAGTATACCCGAGGTAACCACAAACCAACCTTCGGATGCAGAATCTAGCCAATCTGCATCCAGAGAGGGCTCTCTCTTTATGATTTATCTTTGTTCTTAGAAAGTTTTAGGCTAGTTATAGATCCAAGAGTTTATTTGAAAATGGTGGAATCTGCAAACTAGGGGCAAGGTTGAAGATTTTCAGTCCATTGGGTTATGGAGTCGAAGGATGGCTTTACTGGATTTCTATTCTACACACAAGATGGCTTTGCAGGGCAAGATAGCCAGACAGAGAACAATCCTTAAAATTTAAAGTGGATGGGATGATTTTGAAGGGATGAAAGGCAGCTAAGAATCTTTCACCGTGTTCAAAAGAAAGAAATGAGATGACTACAAACAAAGAGCAATGAAGAATTCTTTATTATAGTAATCAAGAATGTTTAAATTAGCAAAGCAAGAGCATTTAAGAATTCGTGCTTATAACCAACTTAGAGGAAAACATTAAGAATAATCACATCTGAAATCAGAGTACAATTAAGTAAATTCTGATTCAATCCTTTATGTAAATTATTCAGAAATGGACATAATGATATTATAAACAGATATAAAACTTAAAACATAGGATAGAAAGACTTATTGAACTGCAGTCCGACACATGAATCCTGCAAAAAGTCCCGAGCTTCAAATTGTCATCCAGCAAGCCACAAGTAAATTTATCCAAAACATTTTTATTCCAAAAACATCAATGTCACAGCGAAGTAGTAGAATCCACCCCAAAATACTTCCAAAAGTGGAGTATTTATACAAATTCTAAACTAAAATATCTTGAAAAAAATATCAAAATTGGTTCACAAATCTCTCCAACTATTTTACATAAATAGAACTTAAGTAAAGGATACTCAAACTAATGCATCTATTTGGCACTATTTTTGATGGATAGGTGATGACAAAGAGGGGAATTCGAATTTGATCCAACTCTTAGTTGATGATGAGGCATCCAAGTCACTAACTGCTTCCCTTTTTTGTGAATTCTGCTCCAACAATTCTGCAAACTTGGGGTCCAATGATATCCTTTTTTTTCTCAATCCGTAATAGATATGTGAAAAGTTAAAGAGGTTATTGTAAATAAGTATGTTAGTGAGATAAACCTCTTTCACTTTCGTACAATTCCTCTCCAGCTGTGCACAATAGGCTCTGCAAAAATATGTGTAAAACAGAGTTTTACAGAGTCTGAACGATAGCCTGTAAAGATGTGCATGTATCTCTCAGTCCGAAATTAATGTGAAAAAACTGAGATAGGTTTTTGTATATGGTTCTCTTAGGAACAAAAACCTCCTTCCGTTTTGTAAAATGTATTTCTTATTGGCCACAATATTCTCTGCAAAATAATGACTTAACAAGAATTTTCTGCAAAAAGTGCTTTCCAACATTGTTTAATATTTCCAAAACTATAATGGCTGTTAGAAACATGAGAGAGGTTTTTGTAGATGGCCCTCTTAAAAACATAAACCTCCTTCAGTTTTTCAAAATTCATCTTGGATTGATCACAATAGTTTCTGAAAAACTATGACTTTAAAAATGCAATTTCTGCAAAAATATTCCTTCTTCTTGTGTTTTTCATCTTTTCACTTTTTTGTTCTTTTGACTATTTTACTTTCACTTTAGATAAAATTCAATGTTGGTGAAAGTATTTTCATCTCTTTTTACCATTTTACTGCCTCTGTAATTACTTTTACTGTTTTACCTTTGACTGCTCTGTAACTTCATTTTAACTTGCACTCTGACTTTTACCTGATACACTTTAACCACTGATACTCTTTAACTATTATGCTTTTACTATCCCTGTAAATTCTCATTTCACTTTTACCATTCACTGTGCACATTTCATCATGATAATATCTCTTTGACTTTGTATACAAACTGTTTGTTGAATGAAGATATTGAATTAAAATTTGAGAATTTGGAGTAAACAATTTTGTCAACTAGTATTGAAATTGTTGGTCCAAATCCATATGCTGATAGTAACCTGCTAAAATCAAACAATTTGTTAATGAAATATAGGTCTGCAGGGAGGTGATTGTAGGCTTTTTGAAATACCTGTGGAATGAGATCAGTCTGTGAAGGTTTAACTCTTCATGAGATAAATTGGCAGATTTCTCAAGCATATCTCCTATGGACAGGGGATTCAAGGCTTGACCAGGTTGAAAATGTAGCATTTCATTGATAGACTGAGCAGTAATTGGGAAAAGGATGTCTTGGTTTGGGGATAAAACTGCTCTTTGATGTGGGTCATAATTAGGATGACAATAATGGAAAATTTCAGGAAAGATATGGACTGAGGGGAAAAGGTACCTAGGAAGACCAGACTCCCATAACCCAATAATATCTGAGCCATTCAAATAATTGTCTCTGCAGCGACAATAAATTCGAAGGGGATTTTCAGTAAAATTCAAGTCCTTTATTTGAAAATCTTTGTCCACTAATGATAAGTAATCCAAATCTCTATGGGGGGCATTCAATGGAGCTACATTCAGGGCCAAAGGAACTTCCATTTTGGTTCTTGTGTATTCAAAGTGGAAATTTTAGGGTTTTTTTCACGGAAACGGGCACAATTTCAGTTTTGAAGATGAAATTTACAGCTTTCTATGGACGTAATTGAAATTATGAGGAAAGGGAAGACTCAAAACACTCTGTAACAGTTCTTTGGTATAGAGTTTTAAACGAACGGCATGATTTTACAGAGTTTGAAACGGGAAATGATGTAAATACCTGTTTTTTAGGAAATGGTGATGTTCAACAGGTACAGGCAAATGGCGGAGAGACGCTTGGATGCTGGAATGATGGGCGTCTTCAGTAAATTCTGTTAATGGCTGCTTAACAGTCGATTTTCAAATCTTTAGTGTGGAGGGCGCAATTGCTTTCAACATACAGAATGAGGAAAAATGCACGAAATTTGTTTTATTTGGAAAGTCAAAGGAATTTTCTTTTTTCGAGGATGATGTCATCAGGGTACGGCAGGACACGTCACGAGGGACGGGCGGTAAGCGGTAAATTCCGCACCGCTTTTGGGAGCAGGCGGTATTTTATGAATTGGCAGCGAACACGTTTATCGATTGACACGTGGCTTGCGCACTGTTTCAAAACCACTTCCATCCCGCGGGTTATCGTTCAGATGTTGGATGGCTAGCGGAATGAATGCTGGCCGTAGATCTCGTAGCGGGAGATCAGACGGATAACGGGATGGGGAGATGGCAGGGGAGTTAACGCACAGGCCTGACGTAATTAGTGGTTAATTAATCATTTCGGGCGGCGTCTGATTGGTGGAGATATTGGTTATTAATTAATCCAAGTGATTAATTAATCCCATTGATTTACGAAGGGTCGGGGTTACGGAGACTCGGGGTTTTATTTATTTTTTCGTTTTAAACATAAAATATATGTTTAAACTTTGTATTTTGTATATTTTATTATATGATAAATAAACCAATATGATTGACTTACCATAGGGGCGGGAATATTCATAATGATATGTTTAACCAAAGGGGTTTCACAGTGGGTTTTTATTTGAATGCATGGGAAATAAATACTTTGGTTAAAATCATAATAGATGGGTTTTTGGGATATTAGATAAAAGGAGTTATATATAATAGGATAAGGTCATTTTCATGGGGAGTTAATATATAAAATCAATGTTAATATGAACATGGGACAATGTAAGCTCAAAATACATTAATATAACTAAGAAAGTGAAGATTCAAAAGTAAATGGCATTATAATACTTTCATCACTTAGAATTAGAATAAAAAGTGATTTTGAGGGCTTTTCATGAAATATTGGAGGATTTTCCTAAGTAAAATGGGATTTTACTTAGGAAAAGATTTTGAGAGGTAAATGAATGTGATAATGGATGATTTCAAGTACTTAGGTCTTTTCAATTATTGGGCCGAGGGTCCGGTCCCTCCAAAAGTCAAGGAAATGCCTTGAGCCCCTCTAATCTTTAAATACCTTAGTACTTAGGGGAAATTAGTGAAATCTGTTAGGGAAAAATGAGAGGGGAAGTTAGTGATTTTGACTTTGCTCCGCTTTGAAACTGTTCCAGTGGAGTGTCTGCCTTTGCACTTTGTGATGAAAGTAAAATATTTCACACATCTAAAGCCATCATTCATCACATGTAATTCTGCAACATTATCTACCTACCCTACCTACTTTACCCTACTATTTTCTCTTCTTTATTTGGGTGCACTTAGACTGGAAAACCCTTATCAATCTTCTTTTCTTTTACATGGAAAATCTATCGAGGTCTACACTTATTACATCCAATGGCTCAGATTAAACTGTTGAGCACCTTTTATTCTCTACCTATCTACTTATCTGCCAAGATTAAACTATTTGGTCAGATATTTATTCTCTAATTCTACAACATGAAATTGAAAAATGAATAAGTCAAGTTTAAGCAGTTTGACTCTCCATAAAATTGTGGCAAAAGATTGACAAGCTGCACACAATTGCTTATTACAGAAAATGAAATAGTAGTGGCATTTGAATTTGCACACTTTCCTTGGCCTTTCTTTTTGTTTGGGGTTCATTTCTTTCACTTTTTTAGGCCATTTTATTTTTCTTACCCTTTGATTTTTCTTTTAGGGTATACCCTCTTTACATTTTTTAATTTTTTTTATTTTTTGACTTTTTAAGAATATGGAACACCTTTGCAACAAGAAAAGGTTTGAACATATTACATAGTTCAACAAGTTAATCATGAAAAATGACACCTATTGGTATAGGAGTCTAACAGTATCTTTGTATCATCATCTTGAAGGTTTTGAATTCTGCAATAGACCTCCAACTGACGAACCAAAATGTCAAGCTTCTCTGCATTCACTTCAACATTATACATAGGTAGCTCAAATTTAATATCAAGTTTTAACAAGGGTTATTTACCAATTCCTTTTGAGGTAGGTTGATGAGTATGAGTAAGGGTTGTAGTAGTGGAATAGGATGAAGATGAAGGTGAAGATGGTGGTGAGGATAATGGTGGAGTATATGGTGGCTTATCACCATTTTCGTTACCTCCTCCTCCTGGAGAACCCTATCTTCTTGGAGGCCTGGAGCTTTCACCCTGCAACCTTTTGTTCCTCTCTTCATAAAGGACCTTCACCATCTCTGTCATGTCAAATAAATACTTCCTAAAAGCCTTCTCATCCTATGACATGTTATCAATTCCTCCTTCATGAGACATTCTTACTAAAGCTTCTACTGCTACTAGAGGTGAATCTTGTGGTGGAGACTGTGGCAACTGTGCCCTTATTCTCCTTGCTCTAACTAGAGAACCTACACCCACAATATTTTCTTCTACTCTCTTGAGCTTCAACCTTGTAAGCATTTAAACACTTGAAAAACAAATTAAATCCTCCTTACACAGTAAACCTAATGCTCTGATACCAACTTGATTTGAATGGAAATATTAGTTTTGTTGTGTTAAGATCCAATTCATAATTTTGAATAAAGTGCTTGAGGATTGAGAGGTTAATTGCAAGTTTAATATGAATTTTTATGTGAATTTCATGAGCAAATTAACATAAACAAAAAAATAAACAACATATAACAAACATGAACATCACCATAAACAATCACAAAACACAATATGATGAAGGAGTTCACCCATCCAAGACTACGTCTCCTTGGCCCTCTTCTATTATGCTCGAAAGTGTGATTACATGTGTTTACAATGCTCAAACAACTCTAAAACTTGTTCCATCAACTCCAAAATTCCCAAAAATTTATGTGTAGACTCTTTCTACCTAGAATTTGGCCAAAAAATTATCAAGTTATGACTTCCCATAGTTGCTCCACTATTCGTTCTACATTTTCCCCAAAATACGGCACCAAACCCACAAATTTTCCCCAGAAAGTGCTATTAGAGCGTGCCAATTCTGCCAAAAATAGGGTGAAATTTTTGGGGCATTAATTTTCCTTCCAACGCCTAATATCATATTTGAAACCATATCCAATATATATATATGTGTGTGTGTGTGTGTGTTGTCGATTAGGGATAACTACCATACTTAACATCAGACATGGGCATATGTGGCAGTCTTGCGTTCATGGTTAGGGTTGGCAGTTCTAGCTCCCAGTGGTTTGCTAACCGCGGTATTCCGGTTACCCTAGTCACATATGCTATCTTTGGTGGTGAACATTATGCTTACGGTTATTGTTGAAAAGTCAACAAGAAATGTGTGTCTAATTTAATTTTCCCTTAATTAAATTGGACAATAAAATGTAATCTTATCTCATAATCACTTGTAATAGTTGGATGACTGTGATAAAATTAGTTAGCTCATGAATTTTGAGTTGAGGGTGGTTGGTGAGGCGTGCAAAGTGATTCTATTATTTATTGAGTCCAATTTTGCAGTTACTGCATTAGTTTAACGCGTGAGAAATCAGTTAAATCAATTAACTGAGTTAAAATCAATTTAACTAGTTGAAACTCTTTGTTGCACTAGTGAGAGGTCAAGTGAATTAAATCAGATTTAATTCATATGCAATGATCTTTCATGTAACTGATCATTTACAATTAATAGTTGCATGCATGTTAGTTCCAATGGAGACCCAGTTGAGACAAAGGTAAGGGATGCTAACTATAAGTTGTATTATTACTAGGTTGCTCACATGCAGTAAAAAAACCACAGGATTTCCCATGAGCATTGTGCAGTTTTGGAAGGCTGAATTTCCTAAATAATCGTGATTTCATTCCACATGAATTGCGCAAGCAAGGCAGGCTAAGCAGAGGCAGAAAATTGGCTAAGTTTTGGTCGATTTTGTTCGAATTAGTGTGAGACAGTTGTGAGAGTGCAGGAGATTCTTGTGAGAAGAGTGCATTGTAATTGTTTCATGATTGGTGAATATACAATGGAATATAGAGGGGTTTTGAGAATTAAGCTTTCCCCGGGAAAATATTTGTGTTGTGGTTGGATTTTCTTCTTTCTTTACTTGTTGTGATTGGCAATCGTGTTTATTTTCCGCAATTGATTTGTAGAAAGATTCAGTATCTTGCTTTAGCATATTTCAAGATCGAATTGAATCCATTGTACATATTGTTTGTATAATTTCTACATGGTATCAGAGTGCAGGAAATCACTATAGTGGAGAAGAAATTGCATTTTTGTTGAATACCATATGAATTTGCAGAAATATTCTTTGGTGTAATAGGCAGATCAAGATGGCTTTCAATGGCTTGATATTGGAATATGCACTCGAGGGAAGTTCTAACTATATTGCGTGGAAATACATGATGGAGGTAGTTCTAGAGGACAATGGGTTGAAATAATTCATTGATAATGACATTCCCAAACCCACAACAACATATGTCACTCTTCTTGATGCTTGGAAAAAGAAGGTTGCAAAGGCAAGGAGGATCTTATTGGAGGGAGTACGAGACCACATTGTCTCAAGTCTCCATGGAAAAGAGACTCCATATGCAATGCGGAAGGATTTGATAGATCTGTTTCAGAGTAGCAGTGACCACAGAAAATTGGCACTAAAGGACAAGCTCAGGAAAATAAAAATGGAGAAAGGCGACACTATTCTAAAATATTTAACTAATTTTTTCCAATGTCAATATGAGCTTGGGAGTGTCGGAATTATTGTAGTGGATGATGAATTGGTCAGCCTAGCTCTTCTAGGCCTTCCCAAGAGTTGGCATAGTTATCAGGACTCTTTCAATGGGAGGGAGAAGCTTCCAGATTAGGAGTGACTTTGGTCAGATTTGGTGCAAGAAGGATTCAGGCGGAATACCAGGGATAGATCTTCATCTAAGACATATGATGAAGAAAATTGTGCCTTGGCTGGTGAGGAAAATAAGCGGAAGGGAAATAAATCCTATTATAAATCTGAGACCGGAAAATAAGGCAAGAATCATGACATGTCCAGAGTGAAGTGTTTTCACTGTCACGAGCATGGACATTATGCCACTAAGTGTCCACAAAAGAAGAAGAACAAGAAGGCTTCAGGATTTGTAGCTGGTGAGGCTTTGGCCTCGCAATGTAAGTTGGACTTTTCGCTCATCTCATGCATGGTTTCTAGTGCGATGGGATCAGTGTGGTACTTGGATAGTGTTACACCTTTCCACATGAGGGAAGACAAAGAAATTTTCAACAGTTTAGAGGAGAAGTATGTCCAGATGCATATCGAAATGGGTGATGACAGGAGGTATAGCGCTACTGGGATTGGTACAATTACCTTCCAAAGACAGTCAAGTAAACCCTTCTTATTAAAAGATGTAATGCATGTAACAGGCTTGAAAAAGAATTTAGTTTCAGTTACTATGTTGGAGGATGGAGGTTATGATGTCGTTTTTAGTGAAGGGAAAGCATTCCTTTGTCACAAGACCACAGGACAAGCCAAGAAGATTGGGATTCATGTGAAGAATCTCTACAAACTTTATGTAGATGGTTGCGCAACATTGATGGGTAGAGCAGATGAAGTGGTGAGCTGGGATGAGGGTGAGTTATGGCACAGGAGATTGGGCCATCTACACCACAGAGCTTTGAAGATCATGCAACAGATTTCTATGGGGCTTCTGAAGGGTACTCTTGCATAGATAGACACTTGCAAGGGATGTACCATGGGGATGCAAAGGCCACTTTTCACAAGAAGGAGAACTGAGCAGCGGGAATCCTTGAGAGAGTTCACTCAGAATTTTGTGGACCATTCTCTACAGCTTCGACATCAAAGCATAGGAATTATGTGATCTTTGTTGATGATTTTTCTAGAAAGTGTTGGATCTACTTCATGAAGAAGAAAGATACGATGTTATCAAAATTTTGTGAGTTCAAAGCACTGGTTGAGAAAAACATGAGGAAGCATGTGAAGTCTCTAAGGAGTGACAATGGTGGTGAGTACATCTCCAATGACTTGAAGAAATTATGTAGCAAAGAGTGGAATTCAAAGAGAGTTGATTGTGCCTCATAACCCACAACATTATGGGGTTGCAGAATGGAAGAATAGAACAATTGTGGGGGTGGCATGAGCAATGTTGCATGATCAGGGCCTACCATTGCATCTATGGGCAGAGGCATGCAACACAATGGTATTTTTGAAAAACCATAGTCCTTATTGGATACTTGGCATGCGTACACCAGAGGAGGCTTTTTTTGGTAAGAAACCTGATGTTTCATATTTTAACATTTTTGGCTCATCTGTCTATTTCCATGTGACCAAAGATTCTAGGAAGAATCTAAAACCAACAACTGAGATTGGGATATTTTTGGGGTACACTGATACTCCCCATAACTATCGGGTGTATATTCCAAACAACAAGATGATTGTTGTGAGATGGGATATAAAATTTGATGAGGAGAAAGCCATGTGATTGTCCCTTGAGAGGGAGCTTGATTTTCATGTAGAGGAGGAACTCTTAGTTCCAAAGAATAAACCTCAATATGTGGAGTAGCCACATGCAGAGGATCATGGAGGGGCAGAAAAAACTCATTCAGAGCCATTCACCAGACATGGTAGAAGGCGCATCATGGAAGCTGAAATATTAAGGCTTGATGTGAAAAAACATGTAGGAGCACCTACTTCATTGTGCAAACAGAGACAGTCTCCAGACAAGTTTACTGGATACATGGCTCTTATGAGCAAGTGTATTGTGACAGAACCATCCTCTTTTGAGGGTAAGTGCAACAACTAATCTGGTTGACGCTATGGTTTAGGAGTATGACTCCATCGTCAAGAACAGGGAATGGGAATTTGTTGAAAGACCAATCATAAAATTAGTGGTTGGCTCTAGATGGATTTATAAGGTGAAGCAGGTGGTAGCCGGGAGTGTGGAGAATTACAAGGCTAGATTTGTAGCCCAGGGATTCTCACAAGTTTATGGGATTGACTATGAGGATAATTTCACACTGGTTGCAAGATACTCCTCGATTAGATATATCCTTTCACTCTCAGTGGAGATGGGGTGGTAGATACATCAAATGGATGTGAAAACTACGTTTATCAATGGAGTTTCTGAGGAAGAAGTGTACATAGAGTATCTATAATGTTTTGAGATCTTTGATAGTGAGTCGCATGTGTGCAGACTCAAGAGAGCATTGTATGGGATGAAGCAAGCACCTCGTGCTTGGTACACCAATATTGACAGCTATTTCAACAGGTTGGGGTTCACGAAGAGTGAAGTAGATGTGAACCTATACCAAATTTTGGTTGATGGTAAGCTCTTGATTATCGTACTTTATGTTGATGATCTAATTTTGACAGGTGATGAGAAACTCATAGTTTATTGCAAAGAGGATCTTGCAAGAGAGTTTGAGATGAAGGACATGGGAATCCTTCACTATTTCCTTGGCTTGGAAATATGGCAGCGGGATGATGAACTATTTGTTTCTCAAGGAAAGCATGCCAAAGAGATTCTGAGAAAGTTTCACATGGAGAGCTTTGAACCCATGGAGACTCATCTTCCAGGAAACTGGAGGAAGGAGGATGCTACTTCAGGTGAGGTAGTGGAAGCTACTATTTACAGGCAGCTTGTGGGTTAATTGATGTACTTGGTGAACACTAGACCAAACATTTTCTACACAGTTAACTAGCTAGGTCAAGCTATGGTTAAGCTGACCAAGCTCTTTTGGAAGGTGGGGAAGCATGTCTTGAGATATCTCAGGGGCACTACAGAGTATGGATTATGGTACAGATGGACAAAGAGAGTGAATCTTCAAGGCTTCACCGATTCAGATTGGGCAGGCAGTCCATCAGACAGAAAGAGCACACCAGGAGGGATATTCAGCGTAGGATCGACAACATTTTCTTGGTACAAAAGGAAGTAGATATATGTGGCACTCAGTTCAACTGAGGCAGAGTACATGGAAGACAGTTAGGCTGCATGTGAGGCCATCTAGATGAGGAAGACTCTGGTTGGTTTGTTTGGTCATCAGATGGATCGGACAGTAATACATTGTGATAACCAAAGTTGCATTAAACTCTCGGTTAATCCGATATTCCATGATAGGTCCAAGCACATAGACATCCATTACCACCATCTGTTCAACGGTGCATTATGTTACTTCAGTACATTCCCATGGAAAATCGGGATGCAGATATTCTGACGAAGGCGCTCGCCAGGAGTAAATTTTAATACCATAGAGGTAGGATCGGGGTAGCTGATAATCCCTTTATTGTTGAGAGGGAGTGTTGAAAATTCAACAAGAAATGTGTGTCTAATTTAATTTTCCCTTAATTAAATTGGACAATAAAATGTAATCTTGTCTCATAATCACTTGTATTAGTTAACTGAGTGTGATAAACTCAGTTAGCTCATGAATTTCGAGTTGAGGGTGGTTGGTGAGGCATGCATAGTGATTCTATTAGTTATTGAGTCCAAGTTGCAGTTAGTGCATTAGTTTAATGCTTTATAAATCAATTAACTCAATTAATTGAGTTAAAATTAGTTTAATTAGTTGTAACTGTCTGTTGCACTAGTGATAAGTCAAGTGAATTAAATCAGATTTAATTCACATGCAGTGGTATGTCATGTAACTGATTATTTACTATTAATAGCTACATGCATGTCAGTTCTAGTGGAGACCCAGTTGATACAAAGGTTAAAGGGATGTTAACTATCAGTTGTATTATTAGTAGGATGCTCGCATGTAGTAAAAAAACCATAGGATTGCCCATGAGAATTACACAATTTTGGAAGGCTGAATTTCCTAAATAATAAGGATTTCATTCTAAATGAATTTTGCAAGCAAGGCAGGCTGAGAAAAGGCTAAAAATTGGCTAAGTGTTGGTCGATTTTGTCCAGATCAGTGTGAGATAATTGTGAGAGTGCAGGAGACTCTTGTGAGAAGAGTGCATTGTAATTGTTTCATGATTCCTTGGTGAATATACAATAGAAGATAGAGATTTTTTGAGAAGTAAGCTTACCCCAGGAAAATCTCTATTTTTTGGTTTGATTTGCTTCATTCTTTACTTATTGTGATTGGTGATTGTGTTTATTTTCCGCAATTTATTTGTATAAGGATTAAGTATCTTGCTTTAGCATATCGCATGATTGGATTGAATCCATTGGTATACATATTGTTTGTATAATTTCTATAGTTATGAACGGGGGCATAGGGCTAGGCTCCTACTCGTGGTTCTGCCTCTGGCAGTGACCAGGGCTAGGGCTAGACCCCGACCCCCCCCCCCCCCCCAACGTGCCATGAATATTAAAACAAAACCATAATGAATACATAGACTATTAAGGTCTATTGTGATGATGTGTTGGTAGAGCTTGGTGTTTGGTGTTTTTTGGTCGCGAGTTTGACCCCTACTTGCTCCATTCAGACTTGACCCAAAATTTTGTGGCCTCCTATGCTGCCACATGGTGGCCTCTGGTTGGGCCACATGGTAGCATGTGGTTGGCAACATACCCAACCAATAATATTGCACCATTTTGAACCAATCACAAAGTGCCACTTGGCATGAGATCATTAGACCATGAAGACCATTGACGAGTCAAACTTGTACAATCACCCTACCACTATGCATGCCTAGTCAACAACACAGAGTGCTAACTAGGTTGTCCGTGCAATTTTTTTTCCAAAAAATTTCTTGTATGACAAAGTGGACAGAATGCGTTTATGGGAGAATATGGTGTCAGTTTTCTGTGAAATGATTTATGCCATATTCCGAACGATGAGATCTACACATTCATTCAGGTTCCACATTGATTCAAAAACTTTTATTTTTGAGCACCTGATAAGTATGGTGCTTAGATTCTGGTGCTTCATTTCATATGATAGGAAGTAAATATTTCTTTAGCAGTATATAGGTTAAGGACCTACAATTACACATAGAAATTAGAGATGATGGAAGGTATAGTACCAAAGGGATTTACATTGTCACCTTTAAGAGGGATTCATGCTCCCATATTCACCTAAATAATGTAATGTATGTGCCTGGTCTAATGAAAAAAATATTTTCTATAGCTGTACTTGAATACCATGGATAAAATGTGGCGTTCAATAAGGGGAAAGCTTATCTGAAGCATGTTGCTACTGAACAGGTAAAACAAATTGGTGTTCAGGTTAAAAACCTCTAAAAGCTAGAGGTGGATGCATGCTCTGCATTGAGAATCAAATCAGAACATGTTCAGGGCCGAAATGTTGGAGATCTCTGGCATAGGCACATGTAACACCTCCACTATGGAGCTTTGAAAATAATGCATCAGATCACCACCGAACTTCCAAAATGCACCCTCGATGAACATGATGTGTGCAAGGGATGCACTCTTGGAAAATATGTCAAATCATCTTTCCAAGGCCATGACATCAAAGATAGAGCCATCTTCGAGAAATTTCACTAAGATATGTGTGGACCATTTTCTACAGTCTCAGGTTCAAAGCACAAGTATTATATGAGTTTTTTAGATGATTTTACCCCGAAATGTTGGATCTATTTTATGAAGAATAAATATGAGGTTTATTCAAAATTTGTTGAATTTAAAGCCTTAGTTAAAAATGAGACGGGAAATAAAATTAAATCCCTAATAAGTGATAATGGAGGAGAGTATGTGACTAATTCCTTCAAAGAGTTATGTGCCAAGGATGATATTAGAAAGGATTTGACTCCACCTCATAACCCACAACAAAATGGGGTGGAAGAGATGAAAAATAGAAGAATTGTAGTGGATGAAAGAGAAATTTTGCATGATCAGGGGTTGCCACTATACTTGTCAGAAGAAGCATGCAATACAATTTTTTATTTGTAGAATAGGAGCCCTCACAAAATTCTTGGAATGATCACACCTAAAGAGGCTTTCTCTAGGAGAAAACCATATGTATCCCACTTTCACATTTTTGCATCCACGATCTATTGCCATGTCTCCAAGGATAGTAGGAAATAGTTGGAGCCTACTGCAAAGCCCTCGTTGTAGGATACACAGAGACACCTTAGATATACCAGGTGTACATGGCTTCCCTTAGGATGACTATGATAAGGAGAGATGTCAGATTTGAAGAGGAGAAGTCCATGAGAAGTTATCTAGAGCCAGATCTGACCATTCCACCAGAAGAGGGGATTCTAGCTCCAAAGGAGGAGCCCCAGATAGATCCACAAGATGTTTGGGAGCAACCCAATGTGGAAGAGAAAATATAAAATCGATTGGAGGCACCCACTCATACACAACCTTCCAGAGAAGGGAGGAACAAAACTAGAGAGGCAGACAAATTGGTGCATGATGCTCAAGATCATGTTGGAGCTCCTAGTATCTTGTGCAGACAAAGGAGATCACCAGAAAAATGTACCAGATATATGGCACTCATGAAATAACTGATTGATTATGAGCCTTATTCATTTGAGGAAGAAGCTTACCAGTAAGTGTGGGTAGATGCCATGGTGGAGGAGTATGAATCCATAATGAGGAATGATTCTTGGGAGGTTGTACCTAGAGCTAAAGGAAAATCTGTTATTGGCTATAGGTGGATGTATAAGGTGAAACATGTAGCTAATGACAATGTTGATAAGTACAAAGCCATATTTTGGCCAAAGGCTTCTCACAGGTAGATTAGGAAACATTTTCCCTTGTGGAAAGATATTCTTCTATCAGTACCATACAAACATTGAAAACAAAAATAGGTGGAATATCAACCAAATGGATGTTAAGACTGTCTTCCTCAATGGAGTGGTTGAGGAAGAGATCTACATTGATCAACCATAGGGATTTGAGACATTTAACAGGGAGAGACATGTGTGTAGACTCAAGAGAGCCCTTTATGGTCTCAAGCAGGCACCTTGTGCTTGGTACACTCACATAGATTCCTATCTCAATGGACTGGGCTTCACTAAGAGTGAAGAAGATGCCAATATCTACTACATTTTGGTAGATGGTAGTTTGCTCATATTAGTCTTGTATGTAGATGATTTGACACTGGAAGTAGATGAGAGGTTAATCCAATCTTGTAAGGAGGACCTTGCAAGAGAATTCAAGATGAAGGACATGGGTTTGATGCACTTCTTCCTTTGTTTGGAGGTGTGGTAGGGAGATGGAGAGCTATTTCTTGTTCAAGGGAAGTTCACCTCTGAAATCCTTTAGAGATTCCATATGCAATATTTCAATCCCATGGACACTCCTCTAGCTACTAATTGGAGGAAAGAGGACGATTCTACATAAGAGGAAGTAGATGGCACTATCTACAGACAGTTGGTGGGGTCTTTGATGTACTTGGTGAACACAAGGCCCAATATATGTTTTGCAATTAATCAATTTAGTCAGTTTATGGTGGAGCCTACCAAGATTCACTAGAAAGTAGAAAAACGTGTTCTCAGATACCTTAGAGGCACAATATATATATATATATATATATATTTTATGGCACAGAATGATTGATGGAGTGAAGCTCCAAGGCTTCACAAATGCATATTGGGTAGGGAGTCCATCAAAAAGGAAGAGCACATTGGGATCTATCTTCATTGTTGGGTTAGCAATAGTTTCTTGGAACAACATGAAACAAAGATCAGTAGCACTCAACTCAACAGAATCTGAGTATATGGCTACTAGTCGAGATTCATGCGAGGTTATTTGGATGAGGAAGATCATAGTTGGTCTCTTGAGTCAGGGGATGGAGCCTACATTGATCCACTGTGATAGTCAGAATTGTATTGAACTCTCTAAAAATATAGTGTTTCATGATCGTTCCAAGAATATAGACATCATATACCATCACCTAAGAGATTATGTGCAAAGGAGGATCATCTTGTTGTAGTACATTCCTACATAGGAGAAAGATGCAAACATCTTGACAAAGTCTTTGTCAAGAGGCAAGTTCTAGTTCCATAGGAGCAAGATTTGGGTGGTAACGAACCTTTTTATTGCTAAGAGGGAGTGTTAAATTGTAGCAAGAAAATGATTCATTTGAATTGTCCCTTTGTCAAGTGGAGAAATTTGATTTTCCACATCAGCAGGATGACTTGAGTTACAGTTAGTAGGAGTGGCATGGCCAAATCACTAAGTTAAATCATTCAATTTAATTTGTAGGCTAGAAGTAGGGTTGTGCATGAGTTGATTGCTAAAATCTAGAAATCTAGTGGAGTTAGAGTTAGTTAATCTCAGTTATTTGAGTTCTAGTCTAGAATAGAGTCAATAGGAGTTCAGTTGAGTAGTATAATCATTGTTATATTACTGATATCTTAGTGAAATGATCAATTTACTAAAAATATCCCTATTCATGCATGGAATTTGAATTGCCTAATTGAGGTGGAGCAAAAGGAACATTGTGATTGTCAATTGTAAACTAGTTGAGTGCACAAGTTTTGTATTGAAGCAATTAGTCAATTCCTTCAGGATTTTCACAAGGAAATAGGGAATTATCCTAATTTTTAGGAGCTAATTTCTTCAAGGATTGCACAAGCAAATAGGAGGAAGGTTGAGGCCTATTTTGGCTAAGTTTTGGTCAGAGTAGGTCAGAGAGTATGAGATTAATATTGCAATGTAGGTGTAGCTTCAAGGAATGAAGCAGACATTGTAATAGATCCATATTCTCATCTAATTCAATACAAACTAGAGGAGGGGTTTTTTGCAGTTGGGTTCCCCAAAAAAAACACTCTGTTCATTATGATTTAATGGTTGCATGTTATTTCATGTGTTTCTATTGTGTGTTTTCCTTTCTAGATATTGTGTAGAAGAAATTTGTGTTTATTGTTTTTAGTCTGAATTCATTAGCAACTACAAATTTTGAGTTATTTATAAATAAAAAAACCCTATTTGTGAACTCAATATGTCCCATGCATGAATTTAACTCATGTGGATAGGATAAAATTTCTCCCAACCACCCCAGAAAACCCAATTAACATTATTATAATTGTATTTATTAATATTTCACAATTTTATAAATTTTTAAAGGACTTTAATTAGATACAATTGAGTATAATTATTTTTAATTAATAATAATGATGATATTTAATGTCTATTGAGACTAATTTTGGTTTATTAAACATTAAAAAAAGTAAAAGATTATTTTGATTTATTCAATTTTTTATATATGTTCTAGAAGTTCAAAAGAGTATTGAGAAAAACTTTCCAAATTCATTTTAATTTTGATGAGTTCAAAGATTATGAAAAACAATATATAAAAATAACATTAAATTTATATATTTTTCGAGTCAATTCTTTAAACCCTAGCTTTTTATAATTCATCAGAACATAATTAATTAAAAAAATGATATATATATATATATATATAATTTAATTAAAAAATAAAAGATTACATTAAATTTATATAGTTTTTCATAAACTTTTTAAATTTATATTTTTATAATTTATTCAACATAACTAATTAAAAAGTAAAAAATAATAATCTCCCCTTTATTGACAAAATCATAATGGTCTCCATGTGGGGTGATATGTGGGTAAAATCGAGGGGGGATGGAACTGTCATTGAGCCATGCATGACCCCTACCATTTACTTAAGTGTGGTGGAGAAGGGAAAGTGTTTGCAAGAATCCGATAGTCATTTATACATCCTTTTGCTATGAACATGCACATAAAATTTTAGGTAGAGGGGACTCTACATTCATGGTGAATGAAGAACCAGGTTTTCATGATCACAATAGGAAAAATTAACAAAGTTTGGCAAGATACAACCCTGTGTGTGTAGGCTAAATTTGACCCTCCAACCTTTTTTGAGAATGATGAGGTTTGTTAAATGTGGGTTTACTGAATTATGGGGAACTTAAGATGGTAAATACCCCCTAAAATCCTTTGAGTCTTTGGTCATTTGTAATTTTCTTTTCATTTGACTATGGTTTGATAGTTGGGTCTTCTACTAGTATGACTTCTTGATTTGGATGTTGATATGGCTCCTCACTATATAATTAAGGGTAATGCCACCATTATAGGGTTTATCCATGGCATGAATGTAGAGATATATGTGTTGATAGTGATAATTTTTATTGTCTCCTCCACCTACTCTAAATAGATATTTTGCATCCAAGAATTAAAGAAGAGAACTACGCCTCCAAAGATTTGCTAGATTAGGAGGATGTGGATGATAAAATTGTTGACTTTTTGATGGATCTGGGCACCTTGCATTGCAAAAATTCCAAGTTCCAACGGACTCAAGAGATCTACTAGCACACTAAGGCCTTCATCCCTCAAGATATATCATTCTAGGAAGAGGAAAATCAAAGGATGTGTGAAAATATAACATACTTGAGGAGCAAGGTAGGTTTCTCATCACACTTGTCTCCTCGCTAGTAAAGAAGCAAGGGGGGAGAATTTAAATTTTTTATTTTTTATAATGTATTAAACATAACTAAGTAAAATGTAAAAATGGATAATCTCCCATTTACTAACAAAATCATAACGATCCCCATGTGGGGTGGTATGTGGGCAAGAGAGAAGGGGGGAAGGATCTAGCATTGAGACACACATGACCCCTCCCATTTACTTGAGTGTGGTGGAGAATGGAAAGTGCTTGCAGGAATGAGAGAATCCTTTTATATATCCCTTTAGAGTCAAATTTCACACAAAAACTAAGGTATAGGGGACTCTACATTCATGGTGCATGAAGAAATAGGTTTGCATGATCACAACAAGAAAAAATAGCAAAGGTTGGTCAGACACAACCCTGTGTGCAGAGGCAAAATTCGATACTCAACCATTTTTTAGAATGATGAGGTCTGTTAAATGTGGGCTTGTTGACTTACGGTGAACTTAAGATTGTAAATACCCATTACAATCCTTTGAGCCTCTAGTTATTCATAATTTTTTTCATCTGATTATGGTTTGATAGTAGGGTATTCTACTAGTATGACTTCTAGGTTTACATGTCAATATGGCTCTTCGTTATAGAATTAAGGGTAACAACCCACTATAGGGTTTATCCATTTCACAAAGGTAGAGAGAGATGTGGTGATAGTGATAATTTTCATTGTCACCTCCACCTCCTCTAAATAGATACTTTGCAGCCAAGAATTAGAGAAGAGAACTAGGGCCTCCAAAGCTATGATAGATTAGGAGCACGTGGATGCTAAAATTGTTGAATTTCTTATGGATCTGAGCACCTTTCACTCCAAGTATGCCAAGTTCCAGTGAACTCAATAGATCTAATGGCACAGTAATGTCTTCATCCCTCAAGCTATCTCATTCCAAGAAGAGGAAAAGAAAAGTATATGTGAAAAAATAGACATGTTTGAGTATCAAAGTAGGTTTCTCATCACACTTGTCTCCTGGCTAGTATTGAAGCAAGGTGGGAAGGGGTGGGGGGGTGGGGGGGGGGGGAGATATTAGTGAAGGAATTGGGAACCTCCAAATACACCCCCATTACTCCCTTTGATGAGGTAGGTCACAGTCATATTCCCTAACATGAATGCTCTTTCTATGGTTCTTTACTTATTTTTCATCATACTTGGATTTATATGCAATGGGAGAACTTCCAAACTAGTTTACCTACACGAGCAAGTACATATTTATTGTTCAGTTTACATAACGTCTATTTTCCCTTCATGAGAATTAGACATAGTAATTTGTTTTCTCATAGATAACTAGATGTTTATTTTTTATTCTTTCTCATATTTTTTTCCTCTGATGGCCACAACTATTAGAGAATAATACTCTTTGATTGTGGCTCCTACCACAACAAGCTATCAGGGCATACCGCTACTATTCCATGATGCATCTTTTTATGATATACTAATAAAATAGAAACTCCTAACTTATGAAAAATTAAAATAAAAATAAAAATCATACATATTTAATAATATCAACAAATTTTATTTACTTGTAATGCACATTTATTCATTGAATCAGATATCTTATTCAAACGAAAAAATTGATTACAATAAACAAAAATGTCATATATTCTTGTATAAATAAATTTACTTCGACCAAGACTAAAAGCATAACCTACAATAGACTATCAATCATCAAGATTTATATGCTAATTTGAATCGATGAAACCAACCAATAAAGGAGTCCCATCTGAACTATAATATATCCCAAAATTAATTATACCTAAAATATACTAAAATATACTTTTTGCCACATTCCAATGACCTTCATGGGGTGTTTTCATATACTAGGAAACAAGACCTACAATAAAGGAAATATCAAGATGGGTATAAGTTAAGTATAAGATACTACCAACTAACTAATGGTGCAAAGTGGCATCAACTTTTGGTGTAGTGCAAGTGCCCACAAGTTTGACTTTAGAATAGAAGGAAGAAGGGGTGAGTTTACAAATTTCCATGTGAAATCAATGAATAAGGTCACATCCATAATTATATTGGGAAATAGAATTTCCTTCCTTGGTTTGAAATACTTGTAAGCTAAGGAAATAATGTAAATAACCTAAGTTTGTCATTTCAAAATTCTTCTTAAGGCTTGATGTCACATGGTTTAAAATTTCAGAGTTACTACTAGTGAGGATAAGGTCAGCAACATAAAGAAAAAGGATTATGAACTGGTTTCCTTCTTTCTTGGTGTATACATTGGGGTTATAATAATATCAATAAAATTTGTTGTCAATAAGAAACCTATCGATTTTACCATAATAATATTGAGGAGTAAGAACATAGATAGATTTCTTAAGGAGATAAATAAGGATAGAGTCATTATAAAAATAGCCACGAGTTTGTTCCATGTAGTTTTTTTCTTGTAAATCCCATGCATGAAGTTGGATTTAACATCTATATTATGGACCTCCCATCCATGTAAAGTGGCAAGGAATAAGGAATTAATTTTGGTGATAAGGGAAAAGGTTGTAATAAATTAATTTAATATGAGCTATCCTTTAACAATTAACTATGTATTACATATTCCAACACTTCCATCTGATGCATACTTATTTTTATAAATCCATTTACATCTAACAAGTTTTCTTACATTTAGAAGATGAAAAATCCCCAAGTATTTTTCTCCATTAAGGAACAATATTCTTCATTCATCATTGTCTCCCAATCTAAATGACCTAAATTTTCTAGAAATGTTTTGGATCATCATTCTTTGAAACTTGAACAAAAGAGATTAGGCTCTCTTAAATATAAATGTGTGCAACTTGTATCTATAGGATCACTTACAAGGTCATAAATTGCTTCTTTTGTAGAATGAACCCATCTGGGAGGTTATGCTGCCAGTCTAAGTTCATGTTCAATGGAATCATCTTGATAAATGTGACCATAAAAAAGTGATTTTCATTCTCAATGTCGCCATTTGAAGAAGAAACCATAGTAGCAATATAAAGTGGCACAAGAATCAAATATGGATCGCAAGTTTTAGATGGCATAAAAATTGAATTAGGCTTGTAGGACAAGACATTTTCATCAAATTTAGCATCTCTTCTAATAATTATTTCATTAAAATGAGGTTGAATAGGTATATAACCTTTTACATCTTCAGAGTATCTAATAAAAATTCACTTCTAACTTTTAAGTTGTAAGGCTTTCCTTTACTCATTAAGTAATGTGAGTCCATGCTACATTACCAAATACACATAAATGGCTTACATTTGGCTTGATTTTAGTCCATGCTTCTTCCAGTGTTATATTTCTTAAAAAAAATAGTGGGACTGTGATATATTATGTAATTTTCATAATTGATTTCTTCTGCTCAATAATTAAGACATAATCACATAGATTGGATCATAAAATTCATCATTTCCTTTAAAGTGTGATCCTTTCTCTCAGTAACACCATTCATTTATGGTGTATATGGAACATTTTGTTGCATTTTAATTCCCTGTGCAATGAATAAAGTTTTGAATTTGTTGTTAATATATTCAACTCCATATATTCTTAACCTTTGTATTTAATGTCTAGATGTTTTCTACAAGAGATTTCTAAGCCGAAAACATGTAAAAAACTTCAGTCTTAATTTTTAAGGAGAAAACCCAAATTAACATGTAAAAAGCTTCACTCTAGTTTTAAGGAGCATACCCAAATGAACATGTAAAAAAATTCACTCTTAAGTTTTAAGAAGTAAACCCAAATGCATCTAGAGATGTCATTAATAAAATTTAAGAAGTAATTGTATAAAAAAAAAGGGGAGAATAAATCAAACTACACAAGTCATTATCAAAAATCTCCAAAGGAGCCAAGGCATGCCAAGAGGAAAATTTGTCAAAATGCCTTGATGATGTTTGTCAAGAAAAAATTTGGCACAAACACCATCTCTGTAAGAAACAAAATGAAGTCTGATCATCATATTTTAATTACATGGTTGTGTTGTGACCAACAACAACCCCCCTTTTATTTAATATTAATAATAATACTAAATAAATGGGGACCCTTAGTTAAAAAATCCAACAAATCAATTAGGATTTGTTTTCCTTTTCAAATAAAACTTTCTATCATAAACTTAGAGAAATCCCTTAGAAAGAAAATTAAAGAAACACTTAAGTTTATGATAGATTACAATAAAATTGTTCTTTAAACAAAATAGCGCATCCATCGCAAAATAGTATATATCTTTTATAAAACTGAAAATGCGATTTTGTGCTTTTGCGATAATGCGATTCCAAAAAGCCTATACAATAAACATATTGGTCGCAGATCGCATAGCGTAAAAAACAGAAATGTTAAAAAAATACCTTTTGCGCTATTTACAATTTTGCGCTTTTGCGAGATTTGCGATGTGCGCTTTTGCGCTATTTCACAATTTGCGCTTTTGCGCTATTTATAAAATTGCGATGGTTTCATTTTGCGATATTGCGATATTGCGATATTGCGCAGCAAATCGCAGATCGCAATGTCGCAGATTCATAAAGGCGCATTGTTCAAAGACAATCTTCCCATATATCAATATTTGTTATGCGCTTTAATGATTGGATTAAATGATTGGATTGACAATTAATGGTAAATGAGATTTTTTTTTGATTGAAAGTCATTTCACATTAAAATAATATATTCATCCGCCTTTGCATTTAAAACAGTCTCATCACCTTTCTCATGCCATTACTCTCATTTAACTCGTAAAACGCAGGCACGAAGGAGCAAACGTCTATACAAAGCTTTCACAAAACATTATGGGTAAGAAGGAGAAGAGCTCGAATTCTGAAAATAGAGAAATGGCTTCACTATATGCAGACACCACTTGAAATAAGGATGCCGGTATATCCACTTGGGAAGGAATGTATAATTTGTGGGAAGAAGAAAATCCTGTGGTATTAAAAGTTACGGCTACAGCAGTTTCTAGTAATACATCTGAAGCAACGATCAAAGAACTGGCTTGTTCATTTCTGCATAGGATAGCAGCAAGGCCAAGGATTCTCCCATATACAGACATGGTGAAATGGGTGCTGGATAGCACCGATATTTCAGATAGACAATTCAGAACTCCAGCTCAAGAGCTAATCGGGTCATTCACCACGGAAGATTTGAGACTAATGTATAAGTTGCCGGAACCTCAGGCGACTTACAATAAACAATTCATGGAATATTTTGCCATAGAACATGTGAATCTGTCATAATGCACACAGGAATGGACCAAAAGAGATGAACTGTTGAAGAAAAACAAACACGGACGAACAGTACCAAAAAAGAATATTTTAGACGTTGTTCACAAAGTTCCATATCCAAGTGGGAAATTTGACATAGTTTCTACCACAAGATAGGGTATGTGATTTTGCCAAATTATCCCCTATAGAGCTTTTAGAAGTAACTGAAAAAGCTATTGGAGATCGGGAGCTCTCAGGGAAACATAAAGCTCTTATTGAGAAAAGTCGGGAGTTGAAGAGACTTGAAATAACTGTAAAGCAAAATGAAGAAACATTGACCAGATTCAAGGCACTTAATGCTGAGCAAGAATAAGATGTGGAGCGTGTTCGACAAAGAGAAAAATTACTGTGAAAGATCGAATCTATAAAGAAGATACTACCTTAGCTGAAATATGATATTAAAAAGAAGTAAAAGGAGAAAATGGCAAAACGAAATTGAGAGGAAATTGCAAAATTAATGGCAGAACAAAAAGCTCTAGTAAAGGGGATGCACAAATCAGAAGGGCAGAAAAGGCAACAGCAGAGGCAGCTACAGCGACAAACACTCTTACGGATTGTGTAAATGATAATTTACACAAAGCCAATTTGATTTCAGAAACTGTTCCAGGATATCTCCCACAGGCACATCAACTGCAAACAGAATGGAGGCAAAAGGCAGAAGAAAGAGAAAAATCAATCCAAGGGCTGACAAGATTAAATTGGGACTCATACTGGACGTACTTGGTGAAGCCACACAGTCAGCACAGTGCGCTTAATTGTATCATCAATTCTACAGAGAAGATTGCGCCTACACTTGCCGACTATGTCTTTTCAGCACAGTTGAATTCTGAAGTTGGTCAACCACATCTTCTCAAAACTATGCTAGATGCCTGCAATTTTAAAGATCAAGTTCATAGATAGTTAGATTTAGTTTTAATTTTACTGTATTTTAGCCTAGGAAAAGGACGGTCATTGAACCGAATCCTTAATTTTTGTAATAGACTATTTTTAGATTTAGCTAAGTAGTATTTAAATCCTTCTCATGCATTTAGAGAAAGGTCCTGGATCTTAATATTTTTGACTTGGAGATTACATTTCTGTACTCCACTGTCTTATATATTTTTAAAAGGATCCATCTGGTGATTTTTATGCGGAATTATCTTTGAAATGTTGCATTTCTATACCTTGGAATTTGATTTTGCATCAGAGTTACTGGATTAAAGTATCAGATTTCATTTGAAAGTCTTCAAGATGAATAAGGTATTTCTATCTATTCATTTTTTGATTTCTTTTGTTTTATGATATTCGCTTTAAAATTTGCTATCATTTATATATATATTTGGTTTTCACAACGTTTCTTTTTATATATCATTTCTGAGTATAATCGAAACGTTATCTTTCATAAGTATATATAGATGGTATACAATGATGAATGCAATATGCTAATACAACTCTGTTTAATTTCTTAAACAGAGTTATCTTTATTTGTTTCTGCACATTTCAATTTACATAATAATACATTTTTATGGTTATTGTTAAATTGGAACAATCTTAAGTTGTATTCACATATAATTACCCGGGTTAGTGTTAGAATTTCTTTATCAGTATTTAGTTTAAATTAAATAGTTTTATTTCAGTTAATTTGGTCCCATTTTCACCCATCCAAATCAACCCATCACCAACCCATTTAGTTATAAGGAAACTGGTCCTTTAAATCCAGTCAGAGCCACCATACCAAACGGAAAAGGAGCTGTCCTAAGGTCCCGACCGGGTGGTTTTCCCCAATGTTTGAAGCAGAGATTTTCTAGGCTTCAACATTTTTGGCGCTAGAAGGAGGGCATGAGCTATGAATGGTAAGTAAATCTTTATCCACAAGCCATTCTGAGAGCAAAACACCCTCATCAACTTCTTCAATTTCTTCTGAAATACAAAATCCTATAGAAGAAATTGCGAAGAATATTCATACACCCACTACCAAAATCTCAAAATATTCAGACAATCAAAATCCTGAGTCTCTTGAAGTTCAGGATTTAATTCATAAATTGAAAGGATTCTCATTATCTCTAGAAGAGTCTGAAATATCTGAAGGTAGTGTAACCTCAAAATTTGTCTCTTCGAAACCTCTCACTAGGCTTCAAAGTGAAAAACTTGGTATTTCTCCGAAAGAATTCCCTTTACCTAGTAGATTCAAGACAAGAAAAACTCAATCGGAATCAGTAAGTGATATAAGTTCAACATCTAATATTCAATTACCTGTTTCTGAAATCCCAACTCAACAAAGTACAGTTGTTTCCACATCATCTCCTCAATCATCATCATCAATCTCAACATCATATATTCCAACAACTTCTATTCAAACACCACCAGTTTCTACTACTCCTCCAATAGTTGTTCCAATAATGGCTAGACCATGGGCTACTCCAGGGGCAGTCAACATGGCTGCACCTTTACATGATTTACCAGATAATCTTGGAAAATGGCTTCCAAATTTTAGTCCAGATCTTAACATTTAAGCTGAAGAACATATCAATAACTTTATGCTGGCTATTAATTTGAATGGAGTCACACATGAAGATGTTGTAGTCAGACTATTCCCTTATACTCTTCAAGGAGCAGCAGGATCATGGTACTTTTCATTACCTTCGGGATCCATAACAAGTTGGGCCATTTTTGCAGATCATTTTTTAACCAAATTTGGAGATGACAAATCAATAGCTACTTTAATCAACGATCTCTCAAATTTGAAAGCAGAACCCAAGGAACCCATTAAAGAACTCAACGCTAGATTCAACAAAATTTTGAACAAAATTCACACAGATTCAAGGCCTAGTGAACAAGTCAGAAGTGAATGGTACATAACTGCCTTACCCTCAAACATAGAAATTTTTGTACATAGAGCTGCAAAACCTACATTAGCCAAGAATATGAAAGAGGCTATTGCAGTAGAAAAACGAATTATTTCTCTAGAAAAGAAAAATGCTATTGAGGAAAGGAAATCAAAGAAAGTCAGCTTCAAAGATGATTTAAAGAAAAAGGCTAAAGACCCATACGACATGGAAGGTTTACAGAAAGTACTTAAAACCATGTCAAATGAAATGGTTGAAATTAAAAAACAAGTAGCTGAAACTTATACCAAGAAACCATTCCGAAATTTCAGAAGAAACCAAGTTGAATCTAAACCTCCTAATGCAATCTCTAATGCAGAATCAGAAGAAGAGGAAGAAGAAGAAGATACATCTTTAGTATCAGATGAGGAAGATGAGAATGAAGAAATAGCTGAATTGCATGGAATGTGAGATTTTATTCTCCCTAATTCTGATAATGAAGAAGCTATGCCTGTAAGTACTAGGAGTAAATCTATATCGGAACCAGTGCAAACAGTTCCTAAAAATAAAATTACAACTCCAAGTACCAAAGACAAATCCCCTGTAAAGAAAACTTCTCCATTACCTACTCAAAATCAGCCATCTTCTTCTAATCCTCCCACATCAACAACAAAGACTTTAGTGGTGTCAGATCCTATGGAGTATAACATTGTTGAAGACATGAAAAAGATCAAAGCCAACATTTCCTTACATGAACTCAGCAAACTAAAACACCAGCAAAAGTTGCTATTGAAAGAATTAAACGCTACACCAATTGCTCCTTTACCAAGTGGTGTAGTTGCAAAAGCAGCTAGGGGAGCTGGTAAGCCACCAGATAAGGTAGATGCTATTGATACCGTGCTCATTGGAGAAAAGTCAAATTCTCAAACTCCTCCTTTTCTTCTGACTTATGAAATGTACAATAAGAATCTGCATAATTGTTTGATTGATTCTGGAGCTTCCTCTAATATAATGCCTACTTCTGTTTGTGCCAAATTGAATATCGAACCACAGAAATCAGCAGTTCATATCGTTCAATTGGATCGCTCTAAAGTTCAAGTTGTAGGAGAAATCAATTCAGTTACTATCAGATTAGCTTCTGATCCTAGGATTGTCCAAAGAATCGATATTTTGATTGCTGATATTCCTGAATTCTATGGATTAATCTTAAGCAGGGACTGGTCTGCGAAACTTAATGGTTATATCTCAACTGATTATTCACATATGTGGCTTCCCTACAAAGGGAAACCAAATCAAATCAAGATTGAACGAGAAAAACATATGACGCACACTGTCACTGAATTCGAACAACCTAATGAGCCTGTGGCATTCAACAACAATATTCTTGGAGGTTATTCTGTTGAATCATTTCTTGGAAACTTCGAAGTACCTCAATCACCTTTTTCTGTAAATACTTTTGTTTCTCAAATAGAAAATTTTTCACAATCTGATTCTTCCAGAATTGTAAATATTTATGATGTAATTGTAGATAAGTCATTATATAAGTCTTTATTTTGGTCGCTATATTTTGATGAATCAAAGTCTAGCGATGGAGCTGGAGCAGGATGCATCTTAATTGATCCATATGGAGAGAAAACCATGATGTCATGTAGGTTAGAATTTGAGTGTACTAACAATACCGCAGAATATGAAGCCTTGGTTCAAGGACTTTATAAAGCTATAGGGTTAGATGTTAAATACTTGAAAGTCTTTGGTGATTCCTAAATTGTCATAAAACAAGTTAGGAATACTATTCATTTCCTTTCAGGACATCTTAAACACTATCAAACCCTAGTACAAGATCTCACCACTCATTTTTTAGCATTCAATATTTCTCCTATTCCTAGGAATCAGAATACATCCGCTGATTTGTTAGCTAATGTTGCATCTAAACTCCTACCTGCTGAAGATTGCAGTGTTGATAGATTTTCTATAAAATTAATTTTTCGTCCATCTGTCCCAGACAATGTTACAAACTGGAGAGTATTCTATCATGATCAAGATATTTTAAATTTCATGACTTCAGAGAAATCTTATGATGAGAAAATTATTGATGAGAATGATCATGATTTACAAACTGCTTCAAAAGGTAATGAAAATCCCATTCCGAGATCTGTTGTTAAATTAGAGGATTTATATGACATTAAAGACATATTCAAGAAAGTCACTAATGCTAAACTTCAAAGTTCCACTTTGAAGTTTGAATTAGTAAATATTGGTTCTGATTTTAACATTCAAAACATTAACTTAGGACTCAATTTAACACCAGAGGAAAGGAATGTGTTCATTAAACTTCTGAAAAAGTATAAAAACGTTTTTGCTTGGAATTATGATGATTTAAAAATGTATGATACTTCGGTTATTCAACACACAATTCCAATGCTTCCTAATATTAAACCTGTTCAACAGAAGTTGAGAAATATTCATCCAAATCTCGAAAGTCAAATCAAATCAGAACTTAATAAAATTTTAAAAGCCAAAATCATTTTTCCTGTCAGGCACTCCAATTGGGTTTCCAATATGGTACCTGTCAGGAAGAAGAATGGTGATATAAGAATCTGTATTGATTTCAGAAATTTAAACAAGGCATGTTTAAAAGACAATTTCCCATTGCCAACCATGGAACAAATACTTCAAAAGGTAGCTGGTTCTGAACTTATGTCCATTGATGAAGAAGATCATGATTTACAAATTGTTTCAAAAGGTAATGAAAATCCCATTCCGAAATCTGTTGTTAAATTGGAGGACTTATATGATATTAAAGACAGATTCAAGAAAGTCACTAATACCAAGCTTCAAAGTTCCACTTTGAAGTTTGAATTAGTAAATCTTGGTTCCGATTCCAAACCTCAAAATGTTAATTTAGGACCCAATTTAAATGAGTGAAAAGGAATTTTTTTATTGAACTTCCGAACAAGTATGAAAACGTTTTTATTAATTATGATGATTTAAAAAACGTATGATATCGTTATTCAACATGAGATCTCCAATGCTTCGATTTTAAACTCGTTCAATGGTTGAGAAAGATTCATCCAAATCTGAAAGTTGCAATCAAATTAACTTAATAAACTTAAAAGCGAAATTATTTTTTCTATTGTGCATCTAAATTGCTCTAATATGAAAATTCTATTGTGAAGAAGAATGGTGATACAAGAATCGTATTGATTTATGAATTAAACAGCATAATAAAAGACAATTTCCCATTGCCAACCATGAATGGGGACATTTCAAAAGGTAGCTTCTGTCTCGAACTTATGTCTTTTCTCGATGGATTTTCGGCTATAATCAAGTTTTAGTTCATCCAGATGACAGATTGAAAACAACTTTCAGAACAAAATGGGGAGCTTATGCTTATCAGAAAATGCCTTTTGGTCTAATAAATGCAGGAGCAACTTTTCAAAGAGCCATGGACATAGCATTTAAAGGTCTGATCAATAAATCAGTTGTTGTTTATCTTGATGACATAACAGTATTTTTAAAAAAGAGAGCCAATCATCTACATGATTTAAAGAAAATATTTGAAAGATGTAGAAGGTTTGGTATTTCCTTAAATCCAAAGAAATATTTCTTTGCTCTTGATGAAGGAAAACTCTTAGGATTTGTTGTGTCAAAAGATGGTATATATATTGATCCAGATAGAGTGAAAGAAATTTCTAATATTTCTTTACCTCATAACAAAAAATCCATGCAATCATTTCTTGGACAAATCAATTTTGTTAAAAGATTCATTCCTGATTTTTCTTTAACTGTTTTACCTATGCAAACAAGTGATCAAGAAGAATTCAAGATTCAAATGGGGCAAAGAGAAGAAGCCTTAGTGAAATTGCCGAAACAAGCGATCATTACCGGCACTAATACTGAATACCCTGTATCTTTTCTTAAAGACGATTTTTGTTTTACCGTAACACCGAAATATCCTATGCAACTGGTTAACATGTACCAATGACTTAAAATTTATAATTAATTTTCTTTCTTTAGCTTCAAATCATAAGGAGTCGAATAATTATTCGATGTTGAAAATGCTTTTGTCATGGCGCTTAAATCAATCAAACATTTCAGACCTTTTCTCTTGAAAACACACAAAAATCATTGTCCCATTCTCTGCAGTGAGGCAATTATTAATTCAAAAAGAAGTAGGAGAAAAGAGAGCTAACTGGGTAACAACCTTGCAAGAATATGATATTGATATTAAACCAGCTAAGATTGTTAGAGGATAAGGTTTTTGCAGATTATTGGCAGGAGCTCATAACATACCAGAAAATCAAGATTCAAATCAAGATATTCAAGTAAGTCAGATAAATGTTACAGATTTCGGATCTCAGTATGTTGATCT